>VZTE01006408.1:819829-903287 GCA_013397775.1 Eulacestoma nigropectus | reverse complement strand
CCCCGCCTGCCGAGACCTCCCGGGGCTCCCACTGCAGCTCCGGAGTTTGATACATCTCGCCTACCACCCGGGATTCTGTGTGTTCGTCCCTGCTGTTCCGGGATCGGCTGCCCCTGTGGTTTATGAGGCGAGCTCCTTGTCTGCCATTACCGCGTGCTCCCCGAGCTCGCTCCGGAGCGCCCCCTGCAGCCGCGAGGGAACCATCGCACCCTCCCCAAACAGCCGAGGGAAGGCGGGCACTGGGTTCCTGGTTCTGTTTGTTATTGCTGCCGTGGTTAGTGCTGTTTGTTTGCCTCTCTCTATATATATATGTATTATTAAAGCACTGTTATTCCTATTCCCCATATCTGTGCCTGAGAGCCCCTTAATTCCAAAAATTATAATCATTTGGAGGGACGGGGGTTGCATTTTCCATTCCAAGGGAGTCTCCTGCCGTCCTTAACAGACACCTGTCTTTCAAACCAAGACAGTGACCTTGCAGGTATTCTGTATCACATGCTTTCTTGACTCTTTATGAAGAGAGCAGGACCTTAGTAGCAGATATTTAGGATAATATGTTAATAGCCAACTTCAGCAGACTTGTCTTGCAAGAAAGAGTCTGCTTCTCTGCAATCTCTTTAGAATAATGAAATTACTAAAATGCAGCTCTGAGTTTCATCATATCTCTTTAAAATACTGACAATGAGCAGAGGTGTTTTTTTTCTCCTCTTACTCTCTAAGTGTAGTGGTATCTGAGTTGAGAATTATTTTGGTGTTTTTCCAGCTGCTTTGTACTCTGCTGAGAATAACCAGGATAACTGTCTGGGCTGATCCGCAGTCACTTCACACAAAAGCCAACCTGTCCACATAGGGGCTTGCATCCAGTTTGTATTTGTGGGTCACACTCCAGTGGTTTGCTATAGCCTTACACTGGGAGATATCACAGCCCACCATTTAATGGAATCCTAGAATGGTTTGGTTGGAAGGAACCTTAAAGATCATCTAGTTCTAACTGCCCTGCCATGGACAGGGGCACCTTCTGCCAGACCAGGTTGCTTAAAGCCCCATCCAACCTGGCCTTGAACACCTCCAGGGTGGGGCAGCCACAACTTCTCTGGTTCAACAACCGGTTCCAGTGTCCCACCACCCTCACAGTAAAGAATTTCCTAACATATAAACAAAATCTATCCTCTTTCAGTTTAAAACCATTACCCCCCTCAACCTATCACTGCACTCCTTGATTCAGAGTCAGTCCCCATCTTTCCTCAGGGCCCCTCTTTAAGTACTGTAAGGCCACTATAAGGTCTCCTGGAGCTTGGCTAAACAACCCCAACTCTCTCAGTCTGTCTTCATAACAGAGGTGCTCCAGCACCCTGATCATCTTTGTCACCCTCCTCTGGACCTGTTCCAGCAAATCCATGTCTTTACTATGCTGGGGGACAGAAGCAGAGTAGAGGGGCAGAATCAGCTCTCTCAACCTGCTGGGCATGCTTCTATTGATGCAGCTCAGGGCATGATTGGTCTGCCTGAGTATATTGTCAGCTCATACTCAGTTTTTCATCCACAGGTACTCCTAAGATCTCCTGTGTAGGGCTGCTATCAATTCAGTCATTGCTCAGCCTGTGTCTGTGTTTGGGATTGCCGCGACCTGACCTTGTTGATCTTCATGAGGCTCACACAGGCTCAACTCTAAAGCCTGTCAAGGTCCACCTGGATGTCATCTGTTCCATTCAGATTATCAACCACAACACCAGTCAGCTTGGTGTCATCCACAAATTCACTGTGGGTGCGCTCAATATCACTGTTCATGTCCCCAGTGAAGATGTTAAATAATATTGGTCCTGTATGGACCCCTGAGGGACACCACTCATCACTGGTCTCCATCCGGACATTACGCAACTATTTGAGTACAACTCTCTGAGTGTGAGCATCCAGCCAATTCCTTACCTACTGAGTGGTCCACCCATCAAGTCCAAGTCTCTCCATTTTAGAGACAAGGCTGTTGTATGGGACAATATCAAATGCTTTGCAGTAGTCCAGGTAGATTTGAACTGGGCTGTTCTGGATGCCTCAGCACTCTGGGGACAAAGAATGAGAAAATACCAGCCTTTGCACCCAGACCTGTGGAAGTGTTGAAGAGAATTGCTAAGGGAATAGCCAGACAATCCCAGGAATACCATGCACTGTTGAATTAGGTCAAAGGGTACTAAGATGATAAACCAGTGGTGCCCTGCTATTGTCTGCATTTTGATGAGTTGGATGGGATTTTTTGTACTGGATAACAATGTCTTTGATTTGATTCCTGCAAAAGAAGTAACCAAGTACTGTCTGGTACTGTACAGATGTATGTGGGAATCCAGCCCAGAGCTAGTGATGCTGGCTCTAGCCAGCCTGGTCAGGTGCTCCTCATCCCCAGCTTTCTCTCTCTGTGAACACGCATGTTGGAAGGAGCACTGCATTGGAGATAGATCTCTAGTCATGAATCACAGAATTACAAGTTATAATACATGTCTGGGAGCCTTCTAAGTCCTTGGTTTTAGGCGCATGCAAGGTAGTTGCTTTCTGAGTTCTCCTTCCCAGCTAACAAGAGTGACTACAACTGTGGAGTTGATAGTAAGGTACTTTCTAATACTCCATCCACCAGTCACATCCTTCCTAAGCACTTATTCTTTTCCCTTCTTGCCTGTATTCTTTTTTATTTGCAGTCATGCCTTGACTGTTAAAAAAGACAGCTACAGTGTGACACAACAGGCATGACTGCTGGAAAACAGCCTCTCCAGAGCTGCACTTCACCCCCTATTTTTCTCCTTTGTTGGACAACCCTCTCACTTATACTTAACCCCCAGCCCCTGCACAAGAAGCATTTTAGAATCCCTCTTCCGGGAGGGTAGATGGCCAGAAGAACCCTTAGGCAACTATTTCTGTCTTTTATTTTCATGCAAAGAGCAAGGTGTTTCAGTACAATGGGAAATAGTCTCATTAAAATTCATGTCCTGTTCTGCCTGAGTGGATTCATCAATAGTAAAGCAAATACTTGTCCTCTCATACTTGCATTAGCACTAGCAAGAGCACAGGGTGATTCCATCTCACGGGACATGGTATCCCGCCATTTAGAGGGGAGATCAACAGTTACAAATCAATAGGTTGGGTTAGGAGCTTTCAGTAGCCCCTGTAGCCCAATGGAAGGGGCAGTTCCCAGACTGCCTGAAATTCACTCAGATATAAAAGGATGCAAGGCAAACCATGCACTTCTAGGACTATGCACTCTGACAGCCATGCTCTTCGTGGTGTAAGGTCAATGCCAGCACTGAGATGTCTTGCACAGAGAAAGCTAATGGAGGGCATCAGTTGACATCAGCACTGCAATGTTGTTTTAATGACGGGCACTTGTGATTACTGAAACCATCCACTGCAATTTTCTCTAGTTCTACTATCATAGTCATCATCTTTGTCATCATCATCATCACCATCACATGAGTACATGCATGTCTTTTAATGAAGGAAATACAGGAAGGTGTACTGAAGTACAGCAGATCGGTAGTGCCAGTTTCCTGCAGGAGCCTGCCCTCTATTTTGGTTCAAACAACACACGTTGATGATCTGCAAGTTGTTTTTTCAGAACCCTTTGGAGGGAGAGGAGGTTCTGTACTAACAAACTCCAGACACCAACTCCAGGTAATGTTTACTAGTCTTGAGAAAACTGATCTTTCATTAATATTAGTGGCTTCTTTGTGGTGCGTCAGCTTGCTGCTCAGTGTTTGTTAAATTCTCAGTCAGTTCCTCCAGCGTCTCTGAAAAGCGTGGAGCTGCCACAGCTCCCCAGTGGTGCAGCTGACACCCAGCTCCTCCAGTCTGTCCCCTGCTTGGACAAATCTCAGTAGCAAACGAATCTGAAACACCAGGATCCACTACCAGAAAATTTGTAAGCAAAGTGGAGGGTCAGGCTACTCAGACTATCTGTTGCAGATAATTTGTCCAGCTTTAGCTTTATAAACAGTATGTAATCTACCTTCTGCCACTGTGTGAGGGTTAGGGAGACAGTATGTACAGACACAACTGGAAAAGCCCCTGATACACATTGCCTTGTAATCAACTATGTCCTAGAGAGGGAAAGAATAAACATTAGCAAACAATTCTGCCTTTCCCCTAACCTTTGCAATGAAATCATCCTATAACTTCTGGTTTGATTTTTTAAAATGATTTTTATTGGATGAAAAAGCTCATGCGTGCATGCAAGTTCATCAGTCAAGAACATGTATATACGCACCACTCCTAAAGACTAGGAAGACCAGGCTCCTTTTTTAAATGCCCCCCGACCCCCCCAAAAAAGAGAATCATGAAGAATGTCTTGTATATGAGTTGGAATCCAGACAAAAGTGTAAAAAACTTTTCCCTTTTTGTGTTTTATGGCATTCTACTATCTTTTTAAAGTTACGGTTTTTTGTGTTAGCACTCAGCAGATTTTAGGTGAGATAGTGTCCATTCTTTTCTTTTTGCCTCCTTTTTTCTACCATAGCATCTGTGATCTTAAAACCTAAGAAACCCCACTTGTGATTTATCAGCCCTAATTGTCTTGCAGTGGGCTTTCAGAGAGATCATTAGCACAGTCAGACATAAAGCAGATGTTCCAGTGATGACATGTCCGCAGAAGGGAATGTGTTTCTCTTTTGCCTCCTCCCTCTTTCTTATTCCTTATCGAATCTCGTTCCCCTCAACACATTTGTCATTTACATGGGTGTGATGTTTGTTGATGGGAGTGGAGGGGCAGGAGCAGTTCTTGCAGCATGTGCACTGTGGAGCCACCCATGTACTGTGAGGCATTCCCTGCTGTGCCTGGCCATGGCACACCAGCACACAGGTACTGTGGGTCAGGATGGTAGCAAGGATTAGTAGCACTGGCATGGATGCGCAGGCGAGTGGCTGTGTTTATGTGTCACACCTGAGAAAACCATTCCACCACAGTTACCTGAGTAAAACAGCTGCTGTCCTGTCTTCATGTCCCAGCAATGAGGCCCTTTCCATGAGGCTGTTCATTTGCCAGCTGCCTGGGTGGAAAAGGTTCATAACAATTCAGCTTCTGAAGCACATTTATTTAAGCAAAGTATTATTTATGAAGATTTTCCTTTAAAAAATAGATGTCCTCTGGCCTTAGGGAAAGCAATAAATGGTCTAAATTACATTCTCAATCAAGAATTAATCTGGATGACTGGACAAGGGAGTAAAGAAAGGAAGAAACAAGAGCTTCAATTTATAAAGAATCCTTTTTCCCCCAGCTGCCTGGCAGTCTGTGTTGCGAAGCACAGAACCTAGGGTGTATCTGAAAAGGCAAAGAAACAGTTGTGATTATATCTAGAATTTTAAAACATTTTTTCTAAGACAAAACTCCAGGGAGAAGAAAATACAAGAAAGATCCCAGATAGCTGTCTTGATAAGAAACATTTCCCAAAGAAAAACCAATGGAAACCCTGCCAAATCAAGATCTTTAGTACATGGTTATATATCAAATTCTTCTCCTTTTCCCCGTAAAACTATGCTGCATGCAAGATTTATCTTATTCTTGTTGTGGCAATTAAATCCATGGCTGCTTTCCATTTTAGGAGTAAAGACCAAACTTTAAGTACAATTGCACCCATTTTAAGTTTCAGTATATCTGCACACATAATTATAACACTTAACACATTTACAACAGAAATGTCACACAGAGGCATCATATCTCCCACTACATTTTGTGTGTTTCTAATATGAGGACAACAGAAATGGGCTAAGCTAGAAGGCCTATCAACTTCCAGCTTCCAATTTCCTTTTCCTGTTAAGTGAGCCGTGGAAGGCTTTGAGGAGAGCTGAAGAGATCACAGCTGCTGTTCTCCCATGCCAGAGTCAAGATATCCACAAAGACACAATTGCCCTCTTTCTTCCCACCTCCCATCACTCTTCATGTGGAAAGAAGGGAGGTTTTGGTAGCAGCTCTGACTTTGTGACGGCAATGGGATGGTCTTCAGTGCTTCTGAATCTTTTATAGATGAGCACCACCATTAAAAACACTTCCATCTGGAGTAAGTCCTGTAGTTTTGTGAGTAACCCTGTGTTCTGTATGGCTAATGTTCTTGTCTACCTTTATCTTAAAAATGAGATTATAAATGTATTTGATAAAAGCTGCTGCACTGATGGAAGGCTAAGTTCTGTAAAACATTTGATTTTGTAGGGTTCTTTGACTGCAAGGTAACTTCAGTGTGAATCAGAATCAATGTGGCTTACATTGAGTGGATTACCGATTAAACAGATAAGAAGTGACAAATTATAATTTGGAAACAGGAGAACATTGGCAATGGAGTCTCATCACTGAGCAGGTGTGTTTCTAAAGGTATCCAGTTCTACTCCCATGTTATCTAATGTTTTTTATCAATAATCCTATAAACCCCACAAACATTACTGTAATATTAAGATACAATAAATATTGATACTGATATAACAATGATAGCTAACTCCCTGCTCAAGGGCAAAGTGTAAGAAGATGAAACAACTGCGGCATTTAAGATACAAGCTTTAAAGAGTGAGGATGGCTAAATAGCTGGCAAATCAAAATATCTCAGATGAATTTAACCTAGTGTGTAATTAATTCCTGCATAACTGGATGCTCAGGAGAGGCAAATAAGCACTCAAGCACGAAGAATGGCAAAATCCAAGGCACAGTATAGTCTTTGGGTTCATCATGATGGACTGTCAGCCCAGTGCTTCTATCTCTGTCATGTTGGGACCACTGGATTTGTTTCAAGAATGAGTAGGGAGATCTCCTCCAAGGAGAGGTCTCTGTCCAAGTTCTTCCAAAGTGTTTTTCCCCCTTTTCCAACATAACTTTTCCTCCACATCCATTCTGGTCACACATATAGCTACCAGGAATAGTTGCTGGAGATGGTGCAGGAACAAGTCAAGCACACATGGGAATATTTGAAAAGCCAGTTGCTAGATGCACTGCAGATGTTGCTTGTTTGGAACACTGGTAGCTGTTCTGCTCACAATTATTTCCAAAAATACACTAAACACTGACGTGAATAGCAAATCCTTTTTTTGATCAATACTTTCACTTTGCTATAATTTTGTTCTATATTAGACATTTTAGAAAGGAAAGAAAAAGTGACTGCAAAGAGAAGCTAGAATATCTCAGGAAAAAAAGAGGAAGATCCACAATGGGGAAGGCTAGCTTTTGTTTTCCACTGAATGGCATTTTTAAAAACAAGTAGAATTCAGTATTTCTCACAGAACCTTGTCCTTAGTCTGGCACGCTTGTGAGAAAAGCGAAACAAGAACAGTATGCACAATATTGTACAGTGCAAATACTCTATGCCTTACAAATGGAAAAAAAAAAATCTATCACTGTAGATGTTATTGCCTCGTAGTTTTTCTTTCTCTTCCCTGAATGTCATTTTTCCAAAATTAGGTTGTTTATGAACTAACAAACTTATAAAACGTGTAAAAAATTAGGAGATAATGGTTTTACAGATGACACATTAATTTAAAACAACTTCTTAACTTTTGCTTAAATAAATATTAAATGTTTCAAACATTGACCCTTCTTTTCAGAAATGGGGTTGTTTTTAAGCGGTTAAGTTTAACGTCTTTTAAAAAATAAAACCAGATGCAGATATAACTTGAACCTCAGAATCAGAAATTAAGTTCTGGTTTAAAAAATTTTTAATGACAAACTACATTTGCTTGAACCAGGAGTGGTTTTGAACTGCATACCACTCACCTGCATGGAACAAAAAAAAAAAGGCAACTCCAGCCTTTGAGAACTAGTCTGAGGGAAATTCTACACATGCAAGAGAAGTGGGCTGTACCCTCTGCATGGGTATTTCCCCATCACTTATTTACACGAAAGAAAAGTATTTTCCTTTCTCGTCTCTTCATTCCACATGCTCCTCAAAATTCAGAGTTGAGCCTGAAGCTGGAAGATGCCACCCTCCAACACAGTATCTGTAACAGGTGAATGAAGCTGTGAGGCTGTGGTAGACTTGGTGCTGCTCATCTGAGTCACCACCTACGCAATGGGTCTTTTCCTCTGCCAAGCACCCCCAATGTCAGTGACTTCAGCGGTATCTACAAGCACTTGGCTTGTCAGAAATACCTACCAAAATGTATCAGAATTAGCTAATTATAAAATTTGCTGCTACTACTATGGCTGTGGCTTTTGTAATCGGTTTCAAGACAAGCAGGCTTTCTGATGCTGAGTTACTCCTGGCAGTGTGCATGAGGCTGAGTGGGTAGCACCGATGTAAATCATCAACCCTGCTCTCGGCAGAGATGCTGTTGGCGTTCCTCACTGGAAGTTGCACTGGGGCTGTGCTCTGTGAGCAGCAGCAGCCTGTATCTGTACTTCTCAAGAAGAGGGAAGAAATGGCTTTGTGGAAGAAACTTCCGCATTGCAGACATTCCAGTTGTTCCTTTGAGCCACATCCATAACTCTCTCCAGATGTAACCCTTCACTTCTCCCTCTTTACAAGTTTATTTTCCTTGTAAGGAAGAAAAACATGGAAAAGATTTTTGGTGGGTGTAAACCAAACTGAGAAGTACTGAATGTAAAGAATGAAGAGGGCTTTATACAACATTTGACAACAGCCAGTGAGCTGAGTCACAGACACAAAGCCACAGCAGGCGCTTCTGTCTAGGTGAAATTCATCTTCTTGCCTAACATTGCATGGGAGAGGAGTATGTATGTGCTGGTGCAAACACAGGAAGGGAAATCTTTGCCTAAATTTATGGCTTGAGCAAGGAACTCTGGCCTCTGTAGCTCCTGCTACAAACTCTGGACCAGACTGAAATCTGGAGGTTCTGTCCACATCCTGCCTGGGAGGGTTCTAACATAGCAAACATGTATGTCCAAGGCTATGGCAGGTCTACAGCTCTTATGCTTCTCTGTAGATGGTCTCAAGAGCAGGAAGAAGGTACACAGTAAAAGCACTCAATTTTCACATTTTTGAAGTGTTTTCCTAGTAAGAGTACGGTGATAATTCTGGATTTCAGTTTAAGTTTTGGGCATAGGCATATAACCTTCCAGTCTTGTATGAAGAATACTTCCTAGTTTTCAAGGCTGGAGGGTCCCTGCAGCTACACCTTTGTCCAGGCATGATAAAAGAGCAAAACACTTTTAGTCCCCCAGGCTAAGAACGCTATCTGACACTGTGACTAAGGGCAGGGGTAAGGGGACCATAATCATGTGTGCTATTTTGACCTTTTGGTGACTAACAGCATTGTGGTAAAACCTGAAGTGCTGATTGAGGTGCACTGTCTTTTAACAGAAATCCCCAAACTCTGCTCTCCTCCCAGAGGAGCTGTGGATGGACCTGCCCAAGCATGTTCACAGCTGTGCTGTTCTCCAGAGAACCAACTGAGCAGAGAGAGGAGTTGCAAGAAGAAAGTGTAGACCCCAGGAGAACTTTGGGGTTTTTTTGGACTTCAGTCTACTGGATGGAGAAATCACAGCAGCAGTCTCAAAACAGTCATTGTATTGACTCTGCTGATGTATTGTTGTTCTCTCTGGCCACATTAATGAAGGAAAAAATGTGGGTTTATTTTCCATGAACAATCACAAAGCACAGCTTTGTGTCAAGGGACCTTCAAGTAGATATTTAGCTTTTCCTGAGGTTGCAGGTAGGGTGATGAGCCTATCATATCTGTACCTTTAAAAACAAACCCCACTGGCAAATTGTAAATTTAAAAACAGATCAAGTAATTTCTGATGCCAGCAACCCTGGGCATCTCCTAGATGCTGCCAAATGTGGCCTCATACCATTAAGTTTTTCGTCACCCAGAAGGCCTCCTGAGGCTGTCAGTTTGCAGAGTGGGCCTGATGCCCAGAGCTATAGCCGGAGGGCAGAGGTCAGCTAAGACAATAGCATAAGAACCGAAAGTACGAAAACCTTTACTCATCAGTGACGCCAAAATTCATTTTTGAGAAGGCCCAGGAGATGACCTGGGAGCAAGTGAAGACCTTCTGCTGAGGCATGGTGGGCACCTGAATTCCACTGCAAAACATCTCGATGTGGAGCCTGCTGTCTTGGTATGTGTGAGATACAGTAGTTCTCTTCCAAGGACAGGCTGAACTACTGATTCAATAATTCACATTTGAAAGAAAACTCTGCACACATAGATGCAGTAGGACGGGATTATTCCATATTTTATGTCAACACATAGATATCCTACAGAGCATTGTTTTTCTTTCCTTCCCCCCACTTCTCTGGTTTTTGGTCTGGTTTATGTTTAGATTCTTATTGAAAACATGTGAGAGTATCACAAACATGAATTTGGCTGCCAAGACTTAGGTCCCTAAAGCCATATGTAGGTATCTAGAGTGGCTGATTTTCAGAGATCAGAGCGTGGCAGAGCAAAGAACTGATTTAGGTGCCTACATACAAATACAGTTGCTTGTTTTGAATGGTGAAGTTGGAACAATTGTTCCTGGTATATGCAGGAAATTAAACATGAAAATGATGAACCTTTGAGCATCTGACAAGTTAAATGTTTAAATGATTAGCAGAATATGGCAAGGCTGTAAACTTTCCAAGACATTCACTGGGGATCTCAAACAACATGGTTGGAATTCCAGGCTTCTTCAAGTTAATTTATTGGCAAGGGATCACATTAAGACTGATTGTTAGCAAACCAAGGGCTGATTTAAGAGAAATTTAGGAGCCTTAGTTCAACAGAGTAATTTGGACCACTTACTGTTGGGGCAGCCAGCCCATAGAGGTATCCAGCCTTAACAGTGCTGCTTCTACTGCTGCTCTCTGTGGATGCTCACGCTTTGTTGCACAAACTCAGAAGTGTATCAGCATGAGCACTTCATTTCTGGAGTTTTTGCAACTGGTGCAGAATAACTCGAAGCCTGTGGGAGGCCCAAAGCCACTGAGCCTGTTTAGATGGTGCCACCCACTGACAGGCTCAAGAAAGGATCAGAGGAGAAAGGGACACTACATGTATAACAGCCTCTTGGCCACTGTACTCGGCCACAAAGCACAGCAAGTGAACACTAGAATTAATTCAACCTGTCAGGAGGTGAACAACCATTTACTTCTCAGAAGAGGACCATAACTGGGTGATGGACATGTCTGGGAACAGACATCCTTCTCATGCGTCATCCTTCCCACAGTACTAGTGCCATTGGTGCAGAAAAGGATGCTGGACACCTGGGAACCACAGGACAGCAAGCACTGGCACTCAGAGAGAGGGTATCTTCTTGGACTTCGTAAATGCCCATGCTTTAAGCATTTTGTAATACAGAAGATGCAACCCACTCACTCCTATGAGTACAGATCACAACTTTCCAGTTCCAGAAGATCACTCTACTCAGTTGACTGCAGCCAGACCCTTCCACTCTCTCTGTAGTCCCTCTGCATCATGGGCTGCTGTGAACCACAGCACAGCCACAGCAGAGCAGGCAACACAGGGCTGGGATGAGCTCCTGAGCACGACCTCTGCCTGCTTGTCTCCCCTACCTTGCACACCAGTGCTCTTCTGAAAAGTGGCCTTGGGACAGTACATCCCAGCGCCTCAGCCCCCAGCAAGGCAGGGAAAATAGCTCAAGTTGATGCCTGCTGTTTCCTCCTTGGCACCAGACTCAAATGTTACCAGATGAGCTCAAGGGAGCTGCTGGAGAGTAAACCCACAGCTGTCACATCCACTGGCTGTATAAGACATTGGAATAACTAGGAGAGATGCCCTGGGTTGCCTTGATGGGTCAGATGACTTCTATTTAGGTATTACAATGCCCAGTTTAGGAATCCAGAGTAGGAAGTCTGCTTATGGCCCTGGCATGCTATGACCATTGCTTATTATGCTGTTCATAATCATGTCATTGTTTCTATATGGTTCTGTTTTATTACCTCCATCTGCTGCTCCATATTTTATATTTGAAGTGCAGGCCTTCTATGCCACAAATTTGCTCTATGCCTAGTACATAGTCAAGGCATGCCAACACCCAAATCCCCCACAGATCCTGGTGGAAACACTGAACAACTGAACAGAATAGCTAAGACGGTAGATCATAGGGAAAAATGCTTCATTCCTCCTTAGGGCACCAGCATTAGAGGTGTTTATCAGCTGGTACCTGCTACCTAATGAGGCAAAAAAACTCAGGACTTGGAGGGCAAATTAAGAGATTGACTCTCCAGCTTTTTAAGCTGTAGACATCACTGGAGTACATGGAGAAGAAAAAGACAGTTTTTACAAAAGCTTTACATGTCATCTTTACATTTGCGACACAAGCCAGCCAAACCAAGGAACTGCATTGTTAACACAGGCTCCACTGCCAGCTTCTTCTACTCATGGTGGTTTTATGGCAGCTTTGGATGCTGATATGAAGTGATCCCTCTCCGTTTGACAAAAAGCCATGCCTAGGCCAAGACTGTCAAATGTTGTAATGTTTCTGACTGCTCGGCTTCAGGCAGGTCTGATATTTTGGAGGGCATCCAGGGATTCAATGCCCCAGTCACTTCATCTGTAACCTCTCCTTATTTGAGTCAACACACCAGCTTGGCTGTTGCTCAGACACACACTTTTATTCCTCAAAATCCTCTTCAATGATCTGATTCATGGTTGCTTGTGTATCTGTACTCCCATTCAGGGCTGTGCATCTCTTCTGTTACAGAAACAAAAAATACAATAGCCTGGTGTGCAGCAGAGCAAAGACAAGGCACTACATTTCTATGTCATTACTGAAAATCTCCAGAGTAATTCTAGAGAAGCTCTAGATGTGATGTGTGTGTATTTAATTCCTATATAATTCTACATTCAAAAGAAATACAAGCTTGATCCTTTTAGTGTGCATGGATCCAAAGTTGACAAGGTAAGTACTTAATATTACTAGTTCTTCCCACCTGAATTGTTCTACTCAGCAGCTTGGAAAACTATTGTTTTTATGACAGTTCCATAGCTTCATATATATTGGATTGATGAGAATGGAATAAGCAGATTTTTTTCCTGCAAGCCTGAGATGAATAAATAGCTCAAATCACAGTATCCATTACTGCTTTTTTCATCAGCTTTACTTTATTTTACCAATTCTAACTGATGGCCCAAATAATGCAAGCATAGGCAACTAAAAAATAACCCTATATGGTTTTATGGGTCTGTGGGGAAAGAAAGGGAGCAGTCACATGCTTCTCCAATACAGGCACTTGAACTTGCAGCAGCTTGTCCATAGAGGCTGGTGTTACTCAGCACTGATACGGCTTTTTAAGCTTGCTTCAGCCTTTGAGAAATAGGAGAGTCCTGGTTTCCACCTGAGGAGTTTATTATTTGCAACATGTATCCAGCACCGTTATTGGTGGCCCTGGTGCAGATGAGGAAGTAAGGGATGAAATGCTTTCCCCAAATTACATGAAGTTTATGGGCAATTCCCACTGCCCAAGCTCAGCCCAGCAGCCAAGCACAAGACCATCCCTTCCCTCCCATGTCCCCAGTGTACACTGGGAACAAGCTGAAGGGCCTGGGGTGGTGATGAGAGAGATACCAGAAAGATCCAGGGTACATATTAGGTGGGCAACTTTGGGGATTGGGCCTGCCTTAGCAACCAAGAGGATCAGGCAGAGCTCAATTAGTAAAAAGTCACCAGGAGAGTTTGTTTTGAGAGGTGGTCTGCAAGGAATGGGCAAGGACATTGTTCTGCAACATGGGGGATCAATCCAGAAACGAAAATGGGGAAGAGATGGAGCAACATAAGCAGAGCAGAGAGATGGATTATCTTTGGGGAGGCATAAATGGGTGTGAAATAGCAGGATATGAATGATTTGGGGAAGCCATCCCATTCTCAGCCCTGTGAGAAGTACATGGTTGCTGTATCTGCTCTGGCTGGACTGAGCTCTTCCCAATCATCCTTGAGGAGGCAGGGGGTAGCCACGGGGTGAGACCTCCCTTTAGGAGACCTCTGGTGCCCAGCTGGGGTCCCATCACATCACAGGGCCAGGAAGCAGCTGGTGAAGTCCCAAGTGGGGGGATAGAGAGAGCTGGGGAGCTGCTGCCACTGTGGTGTGGGGAGGCTGAGGGGAATTAATGGCTGGAAGCACAAGGAGGAGCTGTGAGGGGGCTGGAGGGTAGGCAAGACACTGACTGCAGGAGGGAGCAAGGGGAGGGAGCAAAGGGGCACAAAGGAAGAGAGAGCTTCAGGAAAAAAGGAGGCCAAACACAGAGCCCCTCAGTCTTATGGCAGCTGAGGAGGCACCTCTTCATGCCAGGTCTGGGACAATGCTGTATGCTGGAGCCAATCCTCATCTTTCCAGGCACTGCTCCTCCTTGGTGGTGCTCACAACCCACGCGGCCACCTCCCGTCCTCCTGCAGACCTGCTCAGGAGGTCCCTTTGAGGGGCTGGTAATAAAAGTTCACCAGCTCTGAGTGTGCTTGCAAAAGACAATCCACATTTTTTCTTGCACTTCATTCCCACTCTCCAGAGAAAGCATTTTCGAGATAATAAAATCTGCTAAGCATGATCTACGTAAGATCATACACTTGACACAATATAACAACTGTAGCGATGACAGTGAGGAGTCCACAACATATTTTACAAGATTTCCTCTTAAAGACATTGCAGTGAGTCAATGGTTTCACACAGATGTTTGCTTAAAATGGCTGGGGGGGCCAAGTTCAGGCTTACTTTGTTCTACTAAATCACAGAACAAAGACTTGGCTGGTTGCTTAGTGAAATAATCTGTAATAGATACCGTAGGACTGACTTTTTGTGTATATATGGGCATTAGAAAAGTGGGGTGGAGACTAAACACCCCTTCCCCCCCAAATCAAGCAGAATATATTCTCATCAATCATGTGGGAATTACTGAAAAGTTGCAGACATGTTCATGAGACAGGAGATATCTTCAGCGTTTTAAATAAGAAGCAGATGCAGAGGAGATGGCATTGATTCTCTACCATCCAAAGCAGCTGAGTGTGGAGGAGCCAATGAAGCAAATAATATTAAAGAAGCAGCATTCAACAGAGCAGAGGAAGATGCTTCAGAAATCTTTGAGACAAAGCAAATATATCCAATGGACTGAAAACTGTTATGGTATTAGCATTTTCTCCTCTTGTGAGAGTAACTGCTTTGTCTGATGTGTTAGCGAGTATCTTGTTACATTAAACACAAATACCACTGTTAATAATGTCTAAGTGCTTCATTGGTGCCATAATATATTAAATGTAGAATTAAAGAACTAGTAACCTTGAAAATATCAAGCATTCAGTACAGCCCAAATTAAATACATCTGTCATCTTCACTACATCAAATAACTTTTCAATTCCATTGCTGACTTAGTTGTGCCTCCTTCATCTGTTTGCAAAGAATTGCTTCAGTTTAACTACTTGAAACTGTGTATAAAGACCACAGCTCTCAACATGTATAGAGAAGCTTCTTAGTGCATATAGCAACACTTGATAAATAAAACTACCCCGCTTAAAACACCACTTTCCTCCTCAGGTTTCCTGGCTAAGCCAGGCATAGACAGAAGGTTTCCACAAAAGATTTAGTTTTTACTGGTTTGACAGAAAAGTCTATTACCTTTGGATAGCACAGTCTGTACCACTACAGTGAAAGATGTCACAGTGCCTCAGCAAATACTGAAGTCACTCTAAAACAGCAGTAAAGCCAGAAGCTGGAAAAAATTCAAGTGTCATGTCTTTATCACCTCCTTCCTTCTCTCAAAGTCAATGAATACAGCCCTTCATTTAGGAATGAGAGAGATTCACAGTTAACACAGTAAGCCTGTCACAGCTGCAGATAGTTTTCCTTTTGTTATCTAATTACTAGGGAAATAGTCTTCCTCAAATTTTGCATGAGCAATGAATCAGTTCGTCATTGTGAAAAATAAATCACATCACTGTAGTAGATCATTAATCTCATTATATTTGGGGTCACAACTTCTCATCTGCTGTAGCTGAGCCTTATTTCCAATCATCCATTTTACTAATCATCCTTTTTGTTGCTTCTGATCTGTGATAACATCTATGTGTTTAAAGGTTTGATTTCTCCTCTAGAGCCTCCTCCTCCTCTCCAAGTTGTTTATAGTTAATGTAGTATCCTGCAGCCTCCTTAACTACTTGATAGCAAGTCCCTTGTGCCCAGCCACCTTGTGTTTATTCTTGTACCCATGGTGCTTGACGGGCAAGGCTTCCATGGTGTCACGTTCTCCTCAAGAAAAACAAATCTTTCCTAATTTTAGGCAGTGAGAAAATTTAGTCTTTTTCCTTCTCCACAAGAAAGTTTCTCCTTGGTGTACTGAGTCAAATTGTGAATGTCTCATTCTACCCCTAGTTTAATGGTGTCAGTTACACGTGCTCTGCCTGTTCTCATATACAGGGCACACAGGAGGAGATGGCAGACCTGGATCTTTAGAACAAAATCTTTTGGTTTTCAGATTAGTTGGCATGGGAGTATTTGTTACAACAAAGCCAGAACACTCCCCACCTGAGCTATCTCCTGATACCTCTTCCAAGCCTAAAATGGAAAAAAATAAAATCCAGATATAAGCCTGAGTCTCCTGTGAGACTTCTTAGTTTAAATGTATTTTCTTTTTCAGGTCTTACTATGCTGACCTATCTTTTCCCAAATGCTATTAAAATATTAAAGACCAACAAAAAAAATCAGTAAGGCTATTTGAAGAGCCAAGAACTATCATATAAATTCATAATGTAAAATTTCTACAAAGAATATGAAATCTATGGAAACTTTTTGCAGCTTCAGAGATTATTTTCTGGTGCTGCATGTCTAATGCAGAGATAATGCAGATAAACGGCAGAATGCTTTTGCTGGGAAAATGTTAACCTTCATGACCAGGAGAACATCTCAAGAGAGATGGTATTTGTGCTCTTGCCATACACTTGGTTTGGTTGCTTGTGCAATACTGGTCTTGTGCAAGTTTAAAGCGTGCCCTCCTCTTCTCAGCTTTGCTGGGAGAACTGCCTGGTGTTTGGCTTTTACAGCAATGATAAATAGGGCACACCCTGGCCCTCCTTGACGAGAGAAATGGAGAATCTAAGGTTGACATTTTCTTAATATGACTCTGAATATGAACTTGGGTAAACTGCTGAAAAGTAAGCTAGCCCCTGTAATGCACTGACCATTTCACACAGTATCCTGAATTCTGCTCTGCTGCTGTTATCCTGAGTGGCTTCTGGAAAAGCAATATTGTCTGATGCAGTCTAGTTTTGAAAAGAGTTCCTGAAGTCTGCTTTACAAACCTTCACTGAAACAAAGAACAATATACAACCAAATGAAATGTAGTGCATTGGTTAAGTAGAATAACATGTTGAAAACAAATGAAACCATCTGAAAAGTGAGTTGAACAATTACTTCCATTCTTCTTTGCTAAAAATCACTGCATACAGTAGAGTAGCATCTTGAATAGCTAAGTGCCTCTCCAACACAACACGCAGGCAAAACAAGAACAGTCCTGCAATATTAAAAGCATTCCTGCTGTGTCCCATCGTAGTGCCTGCACAAGCTGAATTTGACTTTTTATTGTTAAGAGGCACTGCCATTACACTACATTTTAATATGGATCTTTGCCAACAATCATAAATAAAACACTCACTCATAAACAATTCCTAAAGGCAGTGTGTCAGATGGTATTTCATTAAAAAAAAGCTTGCTGCAATGGATTGGAGTACCATGGGCCACGGCTGGCTGGGGCTTTCTTTCCCCTGCATATCTCTAGGTGTTTTGTTGCTTCCCAAAAGGCTTTTTAGTTAATGTAAGCTATGCCTACCAGAAGATCCTTCATGCTAATGGATGGAAAGTTCACAGCTAAAATGTAGAGAAAATCAGTGCTGTTTTCAAGAGCTGTCTAATGTGAGAAAACTGTAAAAGCTGTGAGAAACAGGAAAAACTCAAAATGAGTTACAGAATGGTGACAAGAAAAAAATTAACCTGTGGTAAAATTAAAATTGTATTTGCTACATATCTTTAAAGATTAAATCCGTAAGGGAAAACATATTCAAATATACTGATCCCTGTTATGCAAATACTGAAACCTTCATGAAGCAGAAAATATGATACAGTCTGCTGCATGGATAAAATAACTGGACAGCCTTTCTCAAATTCAGCAAGAAGCATGTGAAATAAAAGATGAATGTCTCTCTGTTTACTAGACTGCTGTGGTGCTCATAGCAATAAAGAGTTTTAAAAGACTAATTTTTTAAGTAGTCTTCTGTTTTTCCTGCTCTCTGGACTACTCCCATGTTCTCTGCAATTAGCAGCTCGCCACATACATTGGGAAGCATAAAGCTGAATTACTTTTACAGAAAGCTGCATTTAGTAACTCATTATAAAGCTGACATCACTGAAACAAAAGTTCAGTCATGTAGGGATGTGGCAGAGGTTATCATGCAGCACATTACTAATATACTGGGGGGAAAGATTATGTCAACTGCCTGCTAGTGTCCACATCCAGGATGCAATCTCCCCAGGGAATAAACACTCTTGGAAAGCACTGAAACCCAGAAATCTTCACAAAGCTGTTTGCAATTTGCAGCCAAAACTATCCACGAATGCTGGGAATAGACTACAGTCCTTGACAACACACAACTCCAGACATTTCCATGGGGGAAGTTTAATCTACAAGGATGTAGAAATATAAAACAAAGTATTGCTCAAAGTAACTGTTTGTTAGATCATGTGCCTCTAATTTGGTTTCCAGTGACATTACACAGCTGCAGCCAATGGAATCCAGCCAGGCCCAACAGTCACTGAAGTCCTTTTTTGTTTAAATTTAGTATCTGAACATGTTTTGCCCATCATTAACATGGAGAGTAATTGCTCAAAAGTGAACTGTAGAAGTTACAACTGCAAAGAACTTATTAGGTCACCTAGTCCCATCCTCAGAACAACGTAGGATTGAAAACATATTGCAAGAAATACTGAACAGTGCTGTGTTTGTTTTCCTTTTTTTTCCTTTCCCTTTTTTCCTTTATTTTTTCCTTTATTGTAATCATTATCAGTATATTCAAAAGTTTAAAAAACAACCACAAATGCATGTAAACATGCTTCAGGTATATAAGAAATGTAAAGTATTGCACATACGGAAGTCCTATGTTCAGTATCTCCTTATGGTGCTATTTCATCAGAGTTGTGCAGATGATGTGATTACAACGAGCTGCTGATATTATTTCTGAAGCTGCTACACACAACAATTAAATATTTACAAAAGCTGGAAGCTCACTTTTTTTTCATGGAAGGATGATTTTGCCTGGAATGCGTGGGATACAGAGATGTGCAAATATGGGACAGGCGTGCTTTGTGGTGGTATATTTATCAGCTGTTGTCTCTAATCTCCAAGGGAGCAGCTCAAAACCATTTAGGGGAAGGAGTCCATTAATGGTTTTATGGGGGACTGGGAAGTTGTCAGGCCTCCCCATCCCTAGGAAACAGAGGTGCTAGCTTGTGTGAAGCACACAGGTGCTTCACCTCCTTGTTCGGAGGCATGTCTCCTCCTCAGGAAATCCTGTGACCTGGGCACACAGCATCCGATAAGCTAAAGACTCCATAAAGGTCTTCTTGCAAATTTGCCTTAGAGATGAAGATGGAACACAGCTCCTGCTTGGATTTCCCAGGTCAGTCTGCATGCAAGAAATTATAAAACTGTAAAATCTCATGTCAGACTGACAGAACTGACAATGTCTCATGACTACTCCTATCTTGAAGCATTAAGAAACAGAAGGGCAGTTGTTTAAAATGAGCCAAAAACTGGCAGAATGGATGAGGCCATTTATCAGCTGAGAAGCTGAGATGGAGTGGCAAGAAAAGGAACTCAAGAGAAGGCAAGTGGTGTGTATGTTTCATAAAATGAACAATCCCTCCTGAAGTTTACACAGTATAGCTAATTTCACACTCACAAGCAGCACTGAAAGACTCAGGCTTTCACATACAAATTTGCACAGATCAGGGCTTAGAGCCCCTGCTGAGATAAAGACCATTTGCTGATAGAAGGGAAACATCCCTTCTTTAGAATCTTAAACCCAGAAAAAAAGAATAAATACTAAGTGTATATTTTTACTCTTTACCTCAAAATCTCTTTTCTTCTTTTTGTTCATGCTTGGCTGGCTGGCATCCTCTTTTTCTGCATAAATACAAATCCTGCCACCCTTTCCTGCAAGACTTTGCTTAGAAAATAATTTTATTAAGCCTAAACTTTGCCAAAAGCATCATTTTTAGGATGCTGCCAGCTTGTAGATTGAAAAATGAAAAAGACAGATTTCTTTAGGTGAAAAATTATGGCAGTAGCTGCTCCACTTTAAGAGGCAATTTCAACAAAATAACAGGGCAACGGCCAAGAAAATTTACCCCAGCCCCAAACCCCCCAAGCCTTTTCAATATCACCAGTGTGGATGTGATAATTTAAAACAGTGTTTCAGAAATGACTGTATCCTGTGTCAGTGTACAGCTGCCAGCCATCAGCAAAGCAAGGACAGGGTAACTCCTGCCTGCTCTATACTGTGCATGGATTTATCTACCTGGGTGTGATACTGCCAGCTCTGGGCTGAAAGAGATACGACGAGTACTTGCTTATCATGTGTCATCTTGTAAAGTGTTCCATAAATCTTCTGCTTTGCAAAACACATTTCAGCCAAGGAAGTTGTGTTCTGGGTGTACAATGGGTTTACTCTTCTATTTACATGCAAAGTAAGTACATGATTTCTATTATTTTTTCCTTTCTTCTCTCAAAATCTATGTTGATGATTACATCAGATACTTATTCCAAAAGGGTGGAAAAATAAATAATTGTGCCCCATCTATAAAGTTATTTATAGACTACCTTTGTGTTTCAGAAGTACTTTTACAGTACTGATATATTGCCTGTCTCCCTGAGCCATAATTTCATAGAAGTTCTTAGGGAGGTTTCAAAGGTATTCTGCATGATACAGTAGCATTCAGAAATTTTGTCCTGGTTCATCTTCTAGACAATACAGCAATGAAGGCATTCTCTCCTTGAGAGATGTGGACTTGTTCTGGAAGCATCTCAGTATACCACATGTGCTCAAAAGCATCTGCTGAAACGTAGACTGACAGGAATACGGGATAAACATTCTGTTCAGTGGTGAATATGTTTGTAAGGCAGTGATAAAGTTGCTTTCTTTGGCAAGGATGGCCATCATGTGGCGTGTTCTCAGAACATTGCATAGATCAGATTGACACCATGTCACTTGCAGGTACAAAGGAAAACTGGTGGAAGGAATCTTTCATTTAATCTTCATTGTGTTTCTAGTCTCAGGCAGGATTCTGACTTTAAACTGTCACTTTCTTCCTTTATGCATCAGTAGTCTTGTTATTTGTCAGCTGTTGCCTGTCAGCCATGTCATCTTGAGGAGGTCTAGCTCTGTCAAAGAAGCCACACTGCAGAAAATAATCAACAGAAACAAAGATGTCATGGTAAGACAACCACAGGAACACTCAGCTGCAGTTTGATTCTTCACTCAGGCAACCTGAAATGTCGGACACAATGTATGGCAGGCTGATAGACTGTGAAGGTATTTTATTTGTAGCCAAATCATTCCCTATGAAAGTTTTGGATGCAAGGCATTGAGTTCCAAAGCATAGCTTCAAAAATCCAAATTATATGACAGATGCAGGAGATGTCAAGTTGGTCTGAATGCTGATATGGACTGATGTGGATGAGAAACCTGCTCATCTCAGTTCAGCCAGGTGCTCATTCAGAAAAGGAATTTAGACTGACAAGCAATAATAATAAGAGAGGTGTAATATGTGTTGGGAAATGTCCACAGGACAACCTAGTCTAAAGATCACTAAAGATGAGATTCCTCTCACCTTTAACTGCCTAAAAGTCACTCTTTTAGTTGCAAGGTTGAAAGTTCACAAGTGGTCAAAGGAAGGTACCACCAAAAGGTAATTACCAAAAGGTAATTTCTCTCTTCTTTGCATGTTTAGACAGCTTTTTGCTGCTGTTGTTACCTGACTAGGTGAAGCTGGGAAGTTAGCAAAGGCTGTACACCTAACCATAACCTTTAGGCAGCTAGAGACAGATGAGCCGTACCCTAACTTAAGAAATTATTTCAATCTTATTTTTAATGTGAACTGAGAGGATGGACAAAAGCTACACTGGCTCCCTGTAATATAGCAGTTTCCAGTAACTTATCTTAAAACTTGTGAAGGGAGTGTAACAACCAACACAAAAATAGAAAACTTTATAAACCAAAATGTATGATATATTAATATAAAAGGAAATGTTCTAAAAATTAATTCTTAGAACTGGTAGTGTTGTTCCATGCTGACAAAAACTGGAAATTCCTGAATTATTCAGAGAAAACAGAGTAACTTCTTTTTGAACCTAAACATCCTGAAATAGAGGATCATAGGTCTTGGGAAACAGAGCCAAACTCAGTATGCCCATTTATAATCGGACTTCAATAATAAAGGAGGACTTTGAAAACAAGTTCCCTGCATAAAGGTCAATGACACTAGCATGTCAGAAAGGCCAAAACAAAAAAAAGACACGTGTACTGTTGCTTTTGCTCCAAACTGTTAAAAGATCACAAAATTCTAGCCTCTCTTTTTATCTCTTAGCATCTCTCAGTATCTTTCAGGGTTTTTTTTAAGGCAACAGTAACAGAAATAATGCAACATACCTTCCATAAAGCTAGGGTCAGCAGAGCTAGTACCAGCAGTCCAAGAAGTATGGCTAGTATTATAACCCATAAAGGGATCTCAAAGGAGACATTTGGGGTGGACCAAATGACAGATGTTCTGATCTGCAATGAAAGGAATACATTTAATGCACAAAAATGAAGCAAGTAAAGGAAATCTGACAGTAGAATACAGAGGTTAGAAGCATTGACTTCAACAGCATTTTGCAGATTAGAAATACACATTGACCAAAATTCTCCCACGTTGGCTTCATTTATTGTAATTTCCTTTCCACTTGTTCATGATAATTACTAGAAATGGAATTCACACATATATAAAAGTCTTGTTGTATCAGACACAAAAAATTTTCCCATAATACAGAGTGGCAAAAAAATGCCCTTCTATGTGGATGCTTCAAGAACATTCAAGGAGCAAAGTTCTGCTCACATGCATGCTGGTGCAGCTTAGGCCACTACACTGAACTGTGCTGAATTACTCTGAAACAATGGTTGACTTCGGCCCAGACTCTTAATTCAAACCACAGCAGATACCAGCTACATTTTTCTTATTTTAATTTCTGCTGATATACCAGCATACATTTTTTCCGATGATTTGCATTTCAGCTAAGCAGTCCAAAAATGAAACTCAAGCAGTGTGTATTGTCCTTGTGATAAAGCCTAACGCACAGAATGATATGATCTTCCTTAAAAGAAGCCAAGCATACAGACTATTACCTAAATGGGAAACAAGCATGAAATGTGCTCTCTCATTGTCTAAGGCTTTACAAAGCAGCAGATGTTAACATCAGTTATCAAAGGTTTTAATTGAATTGGCAAACTTCTCTCTTTAGACCTTCATGTGGACAAAGAGTAGTAATAACCCTTCTGTATTTCTCCTTTCAGGGACATCCACACTCTCCTCTTCCCTCTCCTTTCTGTACCTTGTACAAAATTTATTATATGCTCTCAGACTCTGCTTGGAAGGCTCCTCATCAGTCTCACTGAATATTTGCTCTGTCCCTGCTGCTCCCAAGTGGGAAGGAATGAGTTTGAGCTTTCCTTAGCTCTTCTGACACAATTATATCCCTTCAGTCTTAGTTTATTTTCTCAAACTTTTCTCTTTGTTGTTAGCCTAGGAAGTGATTTCTCTCTGTGGTTTTCTCTTGGACCTCTCTCATCTACTCCTAGTCTCCTTTAAACAGGATAAGCATGTGACAGATGGGAGTTATTTGCTTTGTGACATGATGAAATCGGTTTGCAAAGAAACTGATGACGCAAACTCTCAAATGATATTCCTCTTCTGTGCTTAAGGTACAGCTAGGAAATCTACCCTTTTAATAAGTTTCTTGGCTATTGCCCAGTGCCTGAGCTGCACTCATTGTAAATTTTCTTTCTACCTTTTTTTTTCTGCTATTACCTTAGTGATTGATGCACTCGAAATTTAACACAATACTAATTTCTAATTTGTTCATTGAAGGAACAGCAGCCTAAGTTTTAAGAATGACACAACTCTGTAGTTCAGCTCAAAACTGTTTCCATTCCCATGCCTCTACTTCTCTCCTTGAAGATGGCAAATTTAATCATTTAATCCTTTCTGCAAAATCCAGTCCTTTCCTCTCTCACTTTTTCTTGTGATCAGCATTCTTTCATAGATTTTTCATTCTGAAAGCACCAGTAGATCTGTCTTCCAGCTACTGTCAGGCTTAACCGGAAGATACTTTTGAATAGTCCTTTTCACTTATTCATCTGTGCAGCCAGCTGCTCCCTACTCTGACACAGCGCTTACAGAGATGGTAGTCTGGTGAGCTCTACTGATGCACAGATTTTTATAGCATCCTTTACCAGGAAACAAAGCGTAGGCACAAACTTTCTATGTAGGATACCACTTGCTTTCTACCAAAGCTTACACTGAGGGTTACACAGAAAATTCCGAGACACTGCCCAGTCCTGGTGTTTGCACTTTAACACTGGCTCTGAAGATAAAGTACACTAAGCTGGGAGTGTGTGTCGATCTGTTGGAAGGTAAGAGAGCTCTGCAAAGAGACTTGGAATGGTTGGATGGATGGGCAGAGTCCAGTAAGATGAAGTTCAAAAAGACCAGGTGCCGAGTCCTACATTTTGGTCACAATAACCCCCTGCAATGCTATAAACTGGGGACAGAGTGGCTGGACAGTGCCCAGGCAGAAAGGGACCTGGGGGTACTGGTCGACAGCCGACTGAACATGAGCCAGCAGTGTGCCCTGGTGGCCAAAAAGGCCAATGGCATCCTGGCCTGTATCAGGAATAGCGTGGGCAGCAGGACCAGGGAAGTCATTCTTCCCCTGTACTCGGCACTGGTGAGGCCGCACCTCGAGTGCTGTGTCCAGTTCTGGGCCCCTCAGTACAGGAAGGACGTTGAGACGCTTGAGCGTGTCCAGAGGAGGGCAACAAGGCTGGTGAGGGGCTTGGAACACAAGCCCTGTGAGGAACGACTGAGGGCGCTGGGGTTGTTTAGCCTGGAGAAAAGGAGACTCAGAAGTGACCTTATCACTCTCTACAACTTCCTGAAGGGTGGTTGTAGTCAGGTGGGGGTTGGTCTCTTTTTCCAGGCAACAACTGACAGAACAAGAGGACACAGTCTTAAGCTGTGCCAAGGAAAAAATATATATCCAAGGTTGGATATTAGGAAAAAGTTTTTTACAGAAAGAGTGATAAAGTACTGGAATGGTCTACCCGGGGAGGTGGTAGAGTCACCATCCCTGGATGGGTTTAAAAAGAGATTGGATGTGGTACTCAGTGCCATGGTTTAGTTGAGGTGTTAGGGTATGGGCTGGACTCAATGATCCTGAAGGTCTCTTCCAACCTAGTCATTCTGTGATTCTGTGATACTTGCAGTGCTGGCCATATCATCATTATCTAACAAACACAGCTAATATACATCTTTGGAGCAGCTCTAAATAGTCATAAGTCTAAAATATTTCAAAAAGATAACATCTACAAAGAATAAATATGAGACTTAATTAAAGCATTAATAAAATTACCCATTAAATCTCACCCTTATATCCCAACAGATATCCTGATGGTGTGATCAAGTGATCAACCATACCAGTGCAGGAATACTATTCCCTTCCCCAGCTTCCTCTTTGGGTTGCTTCTTAACCACTGCAAAATTTCATAGCCTCTCTGCATCATTAGATTCAGCTGGAGCAGAGCTCATTTAGTAAGGATAAAATGTTTTTGAATGGCTCTGCTTGTGCCTCAGAGTGGCATTAAAATGCAAGAGCAGAGAAAATGAGAGAAGGGCCACCTGAACTGTCTGCAGAGATTCTTCCCGAGAAAAGCCAATTAAGGAAAAAGATGAATTCAAGTAAAAGGTTTACTGACCAGGGAAAACAGAAAGGATGTAGTTACAAGGGGCTGCTTGAAGCCTATAGAAAACAATGAGCTCAGCTGTCCAAGGAAGAAAGCATCTCCCTTCTACTGCTTGAAAATCATGAACGCTGCCTTGAAGCAAGCCTGATCACATACAGCACAAGAGTTGGGAAGTGCTGATGAAAATTCATGGGCCCCAAGACAGCAAAACCGGATTGATTCAAAAAACCTCACCTGATTCACAATGTGCACTTCCTCTGTTTGCAAACTCTGAGGTACTACACGCAGAAAGTTACAAATTTTAATTATTGTTTGGAAAGGACCTGTGTCCTGGCGTGACTGTCAACTGACACTGTCAACATACAGATTGCATATCTTAATCATCTAATATTTGAGCTTCACTATGGTTTCTATTCTTAACACTATTACTTGCCTGAGCATGTTGCTGTGAAGCTGGAGCACTAATGTGAAAGACCACTTACCAAAACCATCTTAAAAAATATTTGTAAAACAGCAGCAAAAATCAAAGGCAAGCAGTGCTTTCTGTTGTCTCAAGTTTAACAAAATGACTGACTCCATTTTACAGCAAGATCAAACCCCAGGGAAGACCCATTTGCATGGAAAGACTTTATTTTGCCATTTCTGCTGCTGATAGCTTCTGCCAAATTCCTAGGCAGCATAATGTGACTGAGAGAAATACAAGAGGAAATGGGAGTCAGCATTGCTGATTTAGGGTGGATTGTAGAACATGAGTAAAACAGAAGAAAAAGATTTTGACAAGCTGCTGGCCAGGTATGGGTGGCTTGATAGATGGACAGGCACCCTGGTTCCGGCCAGGAAAGGGTTAATTCTTGGAGTAGCCTGGAGGGGGCATGGCCAGGACCTGAAGGTTACTCTATACCACCTCACACTATTGCTGAGGCTGGGGGAAGGGAGTCTCTTCCAAAGTTCCTCCCAGTTGAGTAAGCCTGGCAGAGGGAGCTGTCGGTATTGTCTATTGTCAGGGGGTTTCCCTGTCAATCTTTCCTTTCCCTGTACTCTCTGTCATGAGTATTGTTGCTGTTACTGTTAATTTTCTTATCTCATTGCTGTTTCCTGTAAATTGTTCTTATTTCATCTCGTGATCTTTACATTTTGTACCTTCAATTCCCATCTCCATCCTGTTGCAGGGTGAGAGGGAGGGGAAAGCTGGGAAGCTAGCAAGTGGTGCATGGTTTGGAGAGTCATAGTGGGAGAACTAAATTGGGGAGTACCATTCCTAAACCATGACAACAATCTGCTGAATTGTACATCCTGAATATGGAAATTATCTGAGTGGGCAAGTACTTCCGTAGAAGAATTTTTGGTTTACAGATTTCTTCAGACAGTATTTGACTGAACCATATCTGGTTCCTTGGGCACCAAGTCCACTTTAACCCTATCTAAGGTAACTACTTCAGCACCTCAGGTGCTCTCAGACAGGCGTGAAGTAAGCTGCTGCCTGGTGTTTGGGTGTGAATAGCTCATAGGGCTGGATAAGATTGCACAGGAGCAGAGCAACAACTAGACTCTTAATGTGTGCCAGTTCACTGTTCAAAATTAAGTAGGGTCAATCCAGACTTCAAAGCATGTTTGAGATCCTCCTGCAATCAATGGAAAGAGACTATTTCATTAGGGATGGTAGATAGGTTTTGGACAAAGCTGATAGTAGTGCATGCAAATACAAGTACCCACGTTGCCTTTCCATGCCTTCTTTTATGTGCCACTTCCTAGATGTTTGCTGTATTTGTCTGTTATGTTTTCTTTCCTCTTAGGCTATGAAAACAATAAGACAAGCTAGCTTTTCTTCTGGTATCTACAGAGCACCTATCAGCATGGTTCCAGACAAGGACATGTGGATCTTCCTGAGGATGCTAAATAACGATGAGTGGTGTAGCAGCATTCAGCCTTGCTTGTGCTGCCTGAGTTCGGAATCCTTTCTCCCTTCCTCCTTCTGTCATTCTGCCTTTACAGACAGTCAAGTGCAACTTGTGGTTTAATTTCAGTGGCTCAGCTGGAGCTTGACAAATGTTGAAACATAAACAAGAAACTGTAATCTAGAAGAGCAGAGTATCATGTTTATAATCCTTCGATTATCAGCAATGAGCAAAACAGACAGCAGAAATTGGGTCTATCCTGTATCAAGCAGAATGCTGCTGCAAAGCTGGCACATCTCTCTTCTCCTTTAGCCTGAGTGCAGCCAATGCTAATGACATATCTGCCTGCTAAAATCTTGAAACCATCCTGTCGCACCCCCACCCTTTTTCCATGAATCCTTCTTTGTCTTAGGTTTTAAAAGCAAGGGGATGGTTGTGCTAAGTACTTGAGATTTATTTCCTGAGCAGGGGATTATTTGTAGGCATCAGTCTCACTCTTGCCTGTGTGCCTTACCAGTAGGATACAATGCCCCTGGGCAGCCACCTTTTATACTCTACATAAAGTCTTGCAAGGCTACTAATGGGATTGCTGGTAAACAGTTTGACACTGCAAGTCCTTAACACCCACAGAGTTGAGACAGAAGCCGGAGGGGAAAAAAGAAACAAAACATTCCTTCAGTTTTGTCTGCCTTGTTTCACCATTTTTACAGAGGACTGTCCCTTCTTCACCCCATGCATGTGTTTTACATATGATTTTGATTTAAGACAAGTTTGTATTTTCAGCTTGGATTTCTGTTCTTCGTGTGGTAGGTTTAGTACTGAAGGATCAGAGCCAGGGAATGTTTCCATCTAAGGTGGCCAATATGAAGTGGAATTTTTACACAAGTGTTGCATGTTGACGCTGTACTTTAGATGTGTGTTGGCTTTCCTCTCTGTTCAGGACAAGACTTTATGCTGAACACTGAAAACAGTGCTTGCTTCTCTGTCAGGTGGGTGAAAAGCACAGCTCACACACTTGAGAGGAACAATTTGACTTCTGACACTGCTGAACGTCTCACACCTTTTGTATGCAAAGGGTGTCAAAGAATGCCATCTGCCTCAGGCACTGAGACAAGGATGAAGTCAACCCAAGAGTTATGGACAGAGCCTTTGTTTGCTATTGGAAATAAAAGCCACGCTGTGGATTTTAGATGCTGTAGAAATAGATGCTGTCTGATAGTCTTAACTTCATAATCCCTCTTGTGGTTCCGTTAAAGTCACTTGTTGCTTACGAAAGTGTTCTTCTGGGGAGGCTTTTATTTTCCTTTTTTTAAAATGTGCCAGTTAAGCACATTGTAAGTAGATAAAAGGATTATTAGGTTTTTTCCCATTGTATTTCGTACAGTGTGGATTTTGCTTCTGATTTTGGTGTTACTCAGTGTATCTTCAAAATAGTCTTTGATTCCTCTGGAAGGGAGCACAAAGCAGAGAGAAGCACATGTAGAAAGCTGCTGGTTCAGCAGCAGTTCCATGTATGTAGATGGGAATTAGGTTTGACTGGTGCAAACTTCCAGCACCTGTGGTCAGAATTCAGTGCATGCTAGTAGGATTCTCACAAAGTTACTTTTTTCCTCCCTAGTTCTTTAAAACACACATTTTAAAAAACAAAAATATCTTCTCCATAATTTGTTCTGTTACTTTAAGAAACAGTAGCTAAATTAATTATTATTCCAGTGCTACTACTTTTGCTGCCGATGATGACCTTCCTTTAGTCTTCAGCAATTTTGTTTACAGAGGCTGAGAAACAGGAATTCTTTTGTACTCCTGCATGTCCCCATCCAAGCTTTATGGCATGATATTCTTATATGTTCTCAAAAACTGCTCAGAATAGAAAGTAAAAGCTCCCTTGAGCTTGAAGTCACATTTATGTTTACACTTTACAAATGTTTATGCAAATATATTTCATAAGCTTTTCTAAATAATAGGCTTTTCATAATAAGCTTTTCTAAAACAAAAGTATTATCACCATGTAATAACTGAAAAAAGTTATAGGCCTTAGTCTGAAACCAATTTTACTCACTGTAGGACACTAGTCAAACAGTTTACACTAAAGGCATCCACAGTGAAAATCCTATCAAACATTTAAGAAAAGCAATCATATTTTATTAAACTCCCAAACTGGCTCAAGAATCTCAAATTAAAATAGAGCAAACTGCTGCTTATTCTAACTTTGTACTTCTTGCAATAAAATGTTGCACATGAAATTCACCAAGTAAGACAGCATTATTTACCACAATAATACTTGTAGCAAAAAAAAGAAAAATTTTTCTTGAATGATATAGCTGTTAGCAAGGAAATCCAACCAGTTGTATAACATATGGTTGCAATTCTAAGACTACCAAAATTAATGGAAATACTATTATAGATGTCAGTGGATTCTGGTTTAAGCTCCATGCTAATTTTCCATTTGATGCATTTTCACTCCAATGTTTTACCATAAAAGATCCAGATTTTCTTACATTTACATAACGTTTCACCTTTGTATCATGACCCTGTGTTCAAGATCCATGTGTCCAAGACCTATATTCCATGATGATGGAAATAAAGTCCTCGGTGCTGCAAATACGACTACATGACTCTCTAGGTTACTGATGTGTATGGGATTATTCATGCCATTAAAACTAAAGGGAAATATCAGCCTGCATGATTGGAATCTAGCACTATATGAATTAAATGAATGACATATGCTCTATTCTTTTAAATATATTATCTTCTCCATATAAACTTTAAAATGCTAGCTGATTATTAGATATATACTTCTGAAAACTAATTTTAAAAATATTTAAATATTTCATCCACTTCCACCCTTTCTGAAAGAAAACCATAAACCTTGAAATAAATTTTTGGAAGCTTTTAAAACACAACTAGTGATCTTTTTCAGAAGGAGCAAAAATATTAATCTTTGCCCAACTTCAAGGAAATATTTCTTCTTGCAAGTGGAACATCAAAGAACTGGTGCATATAATACATCAAGCTGTAGAGCTGGCAAACATCCACTGCCATGTCCAGATAAGAAATGACATAAAAGCGTTATCATTTTTCAACATTTTACAGTTGCCATTTACAGGCATTTTGCTGTAAATCATCTGCTGCAAATAAGAAGCATTATACTGCCTGGAGTAAGAGAATGAAATGCTTATCTGTTCATTTGGTAGATCATCTGACACTTGTTGAGAACAGCAGGCTATCACCTGGGGATAGCACTTCAGTCCAGATGAAGGCCCCACTATGAACAGAATTGTGCACATGTGTTTCTGGTATGGAACACATGCTGCAAGAAAATAAAAAGAGCCCGAGTATATCTGTCAGCATGGTGCCTTTGAACCTTTCTGGATGAATACTGCATTAAGCACCAATCCTCTCTAGTGAAATCATGGTTCTACTGATGATGGAGGTTGGAGTCACTGTGTACACAGAACCATGATTTTACCTTGTGTCTTTCCAGGGCAAGTATCAATCAAGCATTAAATCTGTGCATGTACAAAACAAAACTTTATAGCCTGTATCCTCTAAAATATACTCAAAGTAAGCTAAAAAGTGTATTATTCTGTTGGTTTTCTAGGTAAGAAAATATTCTGTCCCTACTACTACATCTCAACAGACTGATATGATGTATTTTCACCACAGTTCAACTTGGCTGAGTTTGAACTGAGCTTATCTTTTAAAAGAAGGACTGTAACTGATGAATCATTATAACAATGAGAACATTAAGCCTTAAAATTTCAGATTACTCTTATACTAGAGTCAATTTTTGCACTCATAATTTACTTATTTCTATCAGTAATGAGAAAATAGAGTGAATTTTACCCAGGATATTAGACACCGTAAGAAGCAAATTACTTTAAAGTGCTCCCCAAACCCAATGCTTCAGCACCAGCAAACAATTAAATCAAACTTATGCCTCCAAAATTAATTTTTCATACAGTACACCAGGGCCATACAGATCTCAGTCTGCAAATAACGCAAGTACTTTAGCATCTATCTATCACTTCTCTAAGGATTACCAAGTAAATTTGTATCTAGCACTTGATGTGCTGTGAGGTGGAAACCCTAGAAAGGCATACAAGCCTTCCTGAAAATCAGAGTATCAAAGAAGCTCAAAAAAGATAAGAGAGAAGTTGCTGTAGACAACATACAAGCTTGTGTGAGAGAACTGTTGACTGGGAGAAGAGTGAGATCTCTAAACCTGACAGAAACATGATTTTGGATTTTGCATTAAAATTTCCTCCAGATTTTTTTTTACCCCAAACAAACTAATTAGATATTTGCTTTCACAATTCTGTTTTCTTTTGGGTGAAAAATCCATCCTAATTGCAATAAAGCAGTCTGCCAATTAGTGCAGCAAGAAATTGTTTTAAAACATAATTAGAGTCATGTATCATCAACTTCCACAGAAAGCAATGAAGTTATTTCCTTTAGGTAGTAATTCCTTCAGGAATTTACACTAGAAACACAGGAAAGATTAATCTCAATATTTTCCTCCATAAAAACTTTCACAGCTGTGATCAGAGTGACCAAATACATGTGCTTCACACAAAGATAAAATTTTCAGTTACTTACTGCAATGCTTCCCTCAGGGAGCTTTTCTGGTTGCACTTTATATGGCATGCTCTTAACTTGGAAGGAAACATTGGAAGAAAGACTATAGAGATCATTCTTTCTCTGAAATTATAGAAAAAAAGAAATTATTAAACCACATATTTATATTTAAAAATTATGAATATTATGAAAAATAAGCAAACCAAAAAACTCCAAAGCACTGATTTCATAAGCCAAAGATGGTTTCTATTGGTGAAGAGTGCAGGAATACTGAGACCTGTATGTGTCCATGAGATAAATAAATATCATAAAGCCGCAATACAAAAGCCCATGTTCAAAATGGGGAAGAAGGGTTAGATATGCAGAGAGACACATACAGTTGTTTCTCATATTTCTCTCTGAAACAGGTGAGTTAGAAGCATGGGTGAAGTTTATGGCGTGTCTATGTTTTAAACCTTCACCTCTGCTCACCAAGCTCAACAAGCAACACGGGTATATTAAGAACATTTACAGGCCTATGTTGAGACCAAGTTGGTAGAGCTTCCTGGTAACACCAAAGGAATGGCTGTGCCTTCCCACCAAAGAACAACAGTAGGAACAAGCATCTTTGAACTTCAATTACACAGAATCACAGAATAGTTTGGGTTGGAAGGGCCCTCTGGAGATTAACTAGCCCAACTCCTCTGCCAAGACAGAGTCACCTAGACCAGGTACACTTAGAATGGGATTGATTTCCTATTGCAGCAGAGCTCAAAAATCCCACTCACCTTGCTTGTTTACTAAGTTGTGTCAATGTGAGAGCAATGTATAGCAGCCATTATTTAACTGGCCACCTCATAAAATATTTATATAGCTGTCATTAAGCATTTCAACAAACCCAAAGATGTGCACACAAAACATGCAACCGATTTTCTGGGTGACACTATATGCAACTCATCTTGTATATCCCTTCCCATGTAAATTTGGGGTAGTGATATGGATCTCCTTTGAAAGTGCTTCAATATTCTCTGAAGAGCATTACATGGTTAAGGGCTAACATGGTCAACAGAATCCAGAGGGCTAGGAGTTTTGACTGTTAAATCCTTTCCCTATATTATTATTATTATACCATCCTATTTTTGCTACCTCTCTTAATCCTCTGAAATATGATGATCAGATTTCAACATAATATTTGACTGATGATTTACAGAAAGACCGATCCTTGTAAGTAAAGCAGTCATTCCTCTTGTCACCAGCTTCTTACAGTCCAGCATATTTGGAACATCACTGTCTGCATGGAAACTTTCTCCTTCCTCCTATTTCTCACACATTTAGGAGTTCTGCTCTGTTGACAAGATTTGGTTCCTGTGTGACTGTTCAACATCTTTTCCTCAGTTTTTTCCTGCAGTTTCCTGTTGCATCAAAGGCATAAACCCTCTCAAAGAACTGCTTTTCCTCTTTCACCTATTTTGTTGAGCAAAGACTGAGGTAAGAAGACCCCTGGATAATTTGGGCTACTATTTCTTTCCTTCATTGATGGTTTGTGAAAATGTCATGCAATAGGCATAACATAAACCTCGGAGCCAACTTGGATGCATTTGAATGACCATGGCCCAAATCAAAGTTTTCACAGAACTGCTGTGATTGGAGAACGTATTTTGAGTTCGTTTGCTCCAAGCACAGGCACAGTAGAGTCAACTAGCGCAGAATGCTCAGGACCATGTCCAGTTAGGGTTTGAATATCTCCAAGAAAGGAAAGTCCACAATCTCAAGAAGCAACCTATTCCAGTTTTTACTACCCTCAAAGAAAAAAGGTTTTTTTCTTATGTTTAAATGGAATTTCTTGTATTTAAATTTGTGCTTCTTCCCTGTTCCTGGATATTGAGAAGACCCTGCAGTGTCTCCTTTACTCTCTCCTATCAGATGTTTATACATGCCGATGAGATCCTTCCTGAGGCTTCTCTTCTCCAGACTGAACATTCCCATCTCCCTCAGCCTCTGCTGCTACATCAAATGCGCCAAGCCCTTAATCATCATTGTGGCTCTTAGCTGGACTTGCTCCAGTATGTTCACGTCTCACTTGTCTCAGGGAGCCCAGGACTGAACTCCAGATCTGTTTCATCAGTGATGAGAACTGAGGAAGATTCAATTCCCTTGTCCTGCTGGCAATGCTCTTCCTAATGCAGCCCAAGAGATTGCTGACTTTCTTTTCTGCTAGGGCACACACAGTAGGCTCATGTTCAACTTCTTGTCCAGCAGGACTCCAACATCCTTTGCTAGAGCCCTGCCTTCCAGTTGCTTGGTTCCCAGCCTGTACTGGTGCACAGGATTATTTCTCCTGTAGTACAGAACTTTGCATTTCCCTTTGTCATACTTTATGAAATTCCTGCCAACTCGATTCTCCGGACTGTTGAGGTTCCTCTGAAGGGCAGTACAAAGCACTGGTACATCAACGACTCCTTCCACTTCACTACCACTTGCAAATTATCAGGCTATCAGGTTGGTAAGCATGATATCCCTTTTGTTAATCCACTCTGACAGCTTCCAATCATCTTCCTGTCCTTGAGATGTTTGCAAATGGCTTCCACGTTTTTTTCTCCATCACCTTCTCTTCTCAGGGATTGAAATAAGGCTGACTGACCTATAGTTCTCTGAATCCTCCTTGAAGACAGGTGTTACCATTTGCTTTCTTGCAGTTTTCAAGAACTCCCCTCAATTACCATGAGCTTTCAAAGAGAATTGAGAAAGGTCTCACATTGTTGTTGCCCCTCCTGCAGGACTGCACATATATTTCGTCAGGTTCCTTGGACTTTTGTATGTCCGATTTGTTTAAATGTTCCCCTATCCTGATATCCCTCTGCTGAAGATAAATGCTGATAGCTGCAAGTTTCCTCTCTGGTTACAGAGGCTTTGGATTACTGTATGCAGATTTTACCAGTAAACAAAAAAGTGTGAAAGCATTGAGTAACAGCCGTTTCCATGTCCCATTCAGCAGAAGACCCATATTTTCCTTAGTCTTCTTTTGCCTGCTGATATAGAAGCCTCCTTAATTCCCTTTAAGTCCCTTGCTAGGCTCGGGTCCTGGTGGGCTTCTACTTTCCTAACTCTGTCCCTGCATTCTCAGACACTCTCTACATTCCTTATCCAGCCCCTACAATGGGTCAACTGGCTCTGCTTCCACCTCTTTTATGTCTCACAGAACCATAGAATCATAAAGATTGGAAGACAACTCCAAGATGATTGAGTCCAACCTTTAACCTATCACCATCTCTGTATGTCTGAGTTGTACCAGGATGGTAAAACTCCATTTGTCAGGATGGACAGTTCTTGAGCTTAAAGGAGGTGATTCTGATCCTGGAGAATCACTAGTTCTTCTGGAATACTCTTTTTTCCAGGATCATCTCCCATGGACTTCTTCCAAGCAGATGCCTGTAAAAGGTGCTCTCCTGAGCGCCAGAGTTGTAGTCCGGTATTTGCCTTGTCCATTCTCCTTTTTAAAAACTAATTTTCTCTGCAAATATGTGAGGGTTTACTGGTGATAAAAAGCCAGCACATTTATTGCCTTCTGGAATTCATTTGGCTAGCCATAATTTTGTTCTTTTAAAATACTGAGAGTAGCTAAATGGTTATTATCAGAAAATTCAACCTCTCCTTGGGGCTTATACTGGGAAAGAGCAATACTAAAAAAACTGTCTCAAACAACTACACAGGGGTGGTCAAATCAGCTGCGTAACACGGATAGCATCAAATGAAAGGGAACTACCTTTTCTATCAATAGTGTTTAAATGAAAAATTAGACTTGGTAAATAAGTAGTTTTATACACTTTCATGATGCTGATCATCTATGACGTGATACTCAGAAAAATGATATTTCCTTATCACATTAATCATTTTCCATTTTGAAACTCAAGCCATCCTTCAGATTTTATTCCATTAGAATAAAATTAGATTCCTCCTCACACAAAATCTCAGCATGTTTCTGTGGCTGTGCATTCAGAAAAAAAACCTGAAAAAAGCCTTATATTTTCAATCCTAAGCAATTCGTTTTAAGCAGGATTCTGGATATGATTGTATGATTTATAAAAGTAATCTGTAATGGAGAGAGCAGAATAGGTTATATTATTGAAGAAGTAGACATTAGACAGACAGATTGGCTAAGTTACAGTAAAGGCATTAACTCTCTTGAAACCTCCTATAAAGGAAGCACAGCACTAATGGAAAAATAAAGCCTTTCACCTACTATACATGGCTTATTTAATTTTCAGCTTATATCAGCAACAAGAATATCGGAGAAGGATACTTCCTGTGGATTAATGCTTGGCTTGGGTTAATAAGCTTGTGTTGTGACCACAGCTATCAACTCGCCTCAACCCTTGATTAGGCTCCTGGAAATGCTGGAATACAGGAATGGAGACTATAAAAGATTAGAGAGTATTTTCCTGCATTTACAGGATTATGTGTTTCTGGTAAAGGACTTGAAAACAATGACTGTGGTCAACACTGCTTGCAACCAGGATTCTTACTTGTACTAACACCTTTGAGATACAAGCAGCTTTGTTTCCTACAGCCTTTTTTATAATTCTCAAGCCAATCGTAAGAAACAGCATTTCTTTACCATATCATTTTTAAAATAGCATATGTTTAAATATTCAGTATTTACTGGAAGCTGCAGGACTTGTGGTTTGAAATTCAAGCTGAGGACTTAGTCATGGCTCAGAGGAAGGGGAAGGAAAGAATTTGGTATTTGTGTCAGTGCTTAATGACCAGCAATAGAGAGCCCAGGCCTAATTACATTGGCCTTTTGTGGTTCCCCTTGTGTTAGAATAAGCAGAACCTGATCTTGTGCTTGTTGCTGAGATGGTAGTTTGCAATATTCTGAGAAGAAGGCAAAACATGACCATCCCCTGTGTTGCCTAGGTGGCAGATCCTGCTGATGTATTTATTAAAGCTTCTCTGTCTCTGTATGCTTTTGGTTTACAAATAGATTTTTGAATTGAAGCCTTTGTTTTCTTTAAAAGTTGAGAGACAAAAAAGCAGACGGAAATGAAAGAAAGTGTTCCCAATAAATATTCAGTGCAGTGTTTTCCTAAGTACAATTGAGAACAAAATAGTGTGAGAAGTGCTGGAAAATCTTTGACAATTTGAAGGACAGTTCTCCAGGCTCCAGTGGAATGCTGGTGCTTTCTGCAGGAAGCTCAAGCACAGACCTGCTGACCTTCCCTCAAAACATCTCTAAGGCATGTAGGCATCATGGTCAGAGAGCTTACTGAAATGCAGGGACAAATCTGGCTCCCAGGGAGCTAGACTGAGGGTAGGAGGAACAAAACCTTTAGCAGCTTAAAAACTGGCAGATCATTGCTGTTCTGCAGGTTTTAAGAGTTCAGCTACTGGAAAAAGTCACCAGAATTACTCTGTTTCATTGCCTCTAAGCAGAATAGTTCAGGCTCTTGGAAATACTTTTTCTTCTGCTTAGATGTAGCCCACTGAAGTCTCCACAGCTGAAGTGCACATACTTTCCCTATGGTGAGCTGCATGCTGTGGTGGTATTTTCGCCTCAAGAACTTAGGACTTTTGCACATGGAGTTCAGTGCTGATACAACAATACTGACACTGTTTGATTAAAATTTGTTTCCCTTCATGTCTGCTGCAGTCTGGCACACTTTAAAGACAGGAGGGTAAGCAATACCTTTTAAATACCTGCTTTGGGAATTCATTAGCTTGCTTTTGTTGACCAATACATACCAAAACCTGAACTTCTGCCAACAGAGTAGCTTACGTAAATGCTGAGAGCAGAGGTCATACAATTATTTGTTCTTATTAATTTGCTTAAAAATGTACATGTGACTCTGTACATGGTCAAGAAGTATTTGTGCTATTGTAGCAAGAGGATATATGCACCCAAATATAGCTGTGACCAAAGACAATACTCTGAAAATCAACACATACTTCTCTCTATCATTATATTATTACACTTCACATATTATATTTTTTACATTAATTTTAACAGCCTATTTTAAGTTATAATAGAGGCAGCTATTTTGTCGTGATTCCAGAAGACTTCAATTTACAGATTATGATGGTTATCAATTTAAGATGTTTATTTCTTCATATACCTAACATTACCTATACCATACCATATCTAGGAAGAGTCTCCTGCTCTCCTCTTGTTAACACTGAAAATATTTTAAATAAAAATGAATGAAAACAAAATTAGCCCACACCCAAAAGACCTCCAGTTAGTTCAGCCCCATGCAAATGTCTCTTTCTTTCTGGCCTTCATTCCACATAAACAACCAAATCCAGTATAATATAGTATTTTTGGCCACAACCAAAGTTTTGGGTTTTATTTATTTTGTTTTTTTCACATAACAACAGTTTTTTTGGTGTAACTGAAGATTTTGTTGACTACTTCCTCCTTTTGTTATTATAAGTGGCTTGAAGGGCAGTGCCTCAGATATTTGGCTTTTAATTCTCAGTCTGAATTAAAATAATTGACTTAAACTTCCATATATGGCTTATATATGGCAATGAAAAAAGGCACAAGATATGTCTCTCACTAATTTTTCTGCTTCCCTGCTTCCATCCACAGACAGGGAATTTAGGTTGGCTGCAGAATTATTCTTTGAAAATACTAAGCAATCTTCCCTTGACTGAGATGTTTTCCACTGGACACAGAAAGAGGTTCTGTGCTGGAGGATGCTGAGGATAGAAATTATTGTTCCTTGGGGTCATATTCCACTGACAGATCAAATACTTGCCCCCACAGTAAAGATGAGAGGAAAAAAAGTGAACAAAGAAAAGATCTTACACAAGAGGATCTCTCGCCTGTCTCAGATCACCTCCACCAGTTCACCTCTGTTCTGAGCTCCAAGGCCCTGCCAACACACGTGCTGCACAGTCTGTGTGGCCCCACTGCACAGGCTATCTGCATTCTTCCTCTAATGGCCTTTGTGCAGCTAAACTGAATCCTTACCACAAAAGCAATACCTGGCCTAGAGAACTTCTACCACACTAAAGAGGCACTGAGTTCACCAGTAATAAAATACAGAGATTCTCAACAAAATTTCTCATTATGGAAATACAATTAGAGCATGTACTCTAATAGTGTTGACAGCTCCAGGTTCCAGGCAATGAAGGCAAAGGCGAATGAAAGGACTGGGAGAACTTGTAGTTGATGGTCCAAACCAACAAGGTATTACATCATGGTCTTCCTTGTTTTCTATACCCTTCCAGATCTCTCAATTTCTTTTTATGTCCTTGATGCAGCTTCAGCAGAAGGGAACACCATCATTTTGTAAAGCAGGGATGTGGGGCTTCTCATGCTGAATTTGAATTGAATTTGTGTCTTCTGGTTCTGAATTCTCTAATCATTAGACTGCCAGCTCTTGCTTCTGGCAATGAATACAGAATAAACCAAGTCCTCTTAAAATCTTTCAACTAATTCTATAAGTACCTCCTAAGCAATTTTTGGATTCTGTGTTCAGAGAGGGTAGACATATTCCCACTTAACCCTGATTTGGGTGCCTATCCTCCTGATAAGGAAAACCCCTCATGCACCACCCTGATGGTTAGTGCAAGTCACTTTGTCTGAGGTATCACTGGTACCACGTGCTGAACAGGAAGCCTAGGTATTTAGTTTCAGGTTTTGGATACCAATCTGGGGCCAGGCAGTTAAGATATGGGTCTTGCAGCACACAACACTGTTAATATGTCAAGCATATATTTCCATTTTTAGACATCTAAAAAGAAACAGGATCAGTGCACATTCAGAAACATTGAAATAATGAGTATTTAACAGAGAAGCCAAAATAATGACTTTGGATACCAAGACAGCACCCAAATGCAGTGGTGCTTCTCTTGCTTTTCAACTTTTTCTGATTAAAACTAGATTTTTCTCCCTTCTAACTATTAAAGTTCATGCGTTCAGGAGTGCCAAATTCACATACCTGGGACTGTCAAAAAGTCAAGTGAGAAACAATACAATTATGTTCAATAAAATGAAAAGAAAATAAAATAAACTTCAAACCTCTTGGGAACCTCACACATCCTCTGTGGTTTTTTCCACATTACTGCCTCCCTTAGCTCTCTCAGAAAGTGATTTGTATCATTATGAGGAATTTTCAGTACAGGCTGAAATAATAGCTAAGAATGTGCTGAGTTCCACATCCCACAATATTATAAGTTCCAAAGAGCTTGGAGCCTGAAGGTTGTCACAAAGCAGACAGACAACATAGATTAATCACTTAGAAATGCATTTTCAAAACAGGTGTTTTACTAGACAGCTCCTGAGTCTTATATTAAAAAGCACCCATCCGTTCAAAGAATACTGGACCAGATCCCCTCGGGTCTCCCTCAGATGACTCAGGAATATGATTAGACAAATGGGGCATAATGGAGCCCCATCAGAACACAACGTAACATAATCATGTAAGGTTGTTTCTGTTTTGCACTAATCAGGCTATTATTTGCCTGATCAGCAAGTCTGAACCCAAAAGTCAGCTTTACTAGAGAGTTCATATTTACAGCCAGACTTTGAAGTTAATCCAAAAAAGTCTGTGATATTTCTTGGCCTTTGCACAATGTCTATCTCTATCTTTGTTGGCTGGTTGGGAAATTTGGGCTGCTTTATTTACTCAAACATGTCTAATCATTGCACGTCATTTAACTGTTATTTGTTATGGAAGTTTGCGGTTTAAGGTGACAGATTACAACTGTCAAGAGACAACAGGGTCAGCTGTTGTCAGTTAAACTAAGTGGAAGAGGAAAGAGTCACCCAATATATGACAGATCTTTTGTGACAACAAAATATACAGGCTGGCCCATACAACTTCAATGGAAAACATTAATTATTTAATCCTAGCATAAATCAATCACTTCCAATAAAATCCTTCTCAGGTTTGCATTAGCATATCTACAAGAAGAAAGTAACATGAAAAGAGAATCATGACACTGTGTTCTTGGCTTTAATGAGCACAAACAATTTCTTCTGCAAACCACCGTGTCTTCATTTAGATTATATCACAGTTGAAGAATGTTGTATGTCACCATTATTCTGCTTTCTTTGGCATATGAAAATTTTTACATTAACTGAGTGTGCAAAAGAGGTTGCAATGTTGCTCTAAATTTTTCCCCTAAGTTTCTTCACAAAACCATGACAGTGGGGTTTGGTCTGGCCCTTGAACAGTCCTTCCTGGTTCACAATCATCTCATCCTGGTTATTTTGACTGCATTTTAATCCTCAGTTCGAATCTGCAGATTTCAGCCTAGTTAACAACAGTTGCATACTTACTAAGAGCAGATTATGTCCTTTTTAGGAAACTAATTATGTTCTACAGTCTTTTATGGTGATGGCTATGTAACTGTTAATTTTAAAAGGGACTGTGAAAAAAGGAACTGTTTTGAGATTGAGTGGAAGGAAGACAACCAGACCCTAGGACACTATTTATGGTCTCTCTCCAAGTTTGCATGTGAAGTAGGGATCATGTTATTCTGGCAGTTATTTGGACATAAATGGGGGTATGCAACAGTTCTCTGGGGACTACCTTTTTCTACTTAGGAAAAAATTCTGTTGCTTTGAGTGGAGTTTTTCTAATTCTTAACAAGACTTGCAAGTTACTATTCAAAGAACACAGAAATGTTTACAGGGAAAAGGTAAAACCACAGCCCATAAAAAGACTTGTTTGATAGCAAAGGTAGTTAAGGCCAGTGGAGTAAGCAGATGTTCTGGTAGGAGTGTTTCATGTTTCCCATGAGGTCTTTCCACCCAGTGAATCTACAGGATGGCTCATCCTTGTCCCTGCCCACAAGCTGGTGTAACATTCCGTCTCTGCCTGGAGCTCACCAAGTGAACAGAGGTGCAGGCAAAGCAAGTAGGACTTACTAAGGAGCAAGGAGGAGCTAAAGGGACTGCAGCATTGGCATTGGCTGGTGTGTTTGCACACACCCATGTCCCAAGGCCCAGCTTTGACCCTTTTCCCCATCCAGATCACAGAGAGATGATGTTTCAAATCAGCTGGATAATGCATCCTCTGAAGATACCTTTCTGTCTTGTCACTGTCTACAGAGTTAGGGAACCAGCTTTAGCATCTAACTTTCAGATTACTAAAATTACATAAAATGAGTTCCACTGCTCTTGCATTAAATGTTCCACTGAATTTCACGCAGTTATACTTGTTCTGAACCTGTCAGGCTAAGATCATATCCTAGAAAAAGATTCCGTGTTCTGTAAGAGTCACTAAAAAAAAGAGATTTTGTGTCTTCTGTAGCTAGTTTATTCCAATTGTTACACATCCTCTGTCACAGCCAAAAACTCAGAGAAACTGTTTTTCATGAATTTTGCTTAACTTTAATCTCTTACAGATATTACTTGATAAATACTAAACTAGACTTAGGAAAATCTTTATGAGGCTAATTCCCACTGAAACAGCTGTAAATAGCCTAGAAATTTCATCTAAAGATCTGTGCACAGGGTGATTTCACAAGACCTTCTTTTTGGCTCTTATGGAGTTAATTATATTCCATCAGCAGAATAATGAGGAGAAAGACTTGACTGGATCCAGAATACATCAGGCTCAGTTCCCAGTAAGGAAGGCAGCTAAGGAAGCTAAGCTTTATCTTTTGCTTGGTGAAGAAAATGATGAAGATTCTCTGTGTTATTGCTTGCCCACTGCAGTGCTCAAAGTTGTCACATATTGTTCTAGTCAAGGATAGTATCTCTGCCTCTCTGCCTGTCTCTGTGTGTTAGGAACAGAGAACCAGTGCAGTGAAGTTCTTACCTGAACTTAACAGGGACTAGCCCGTGTGAGATTGCCCAGCAGTCTCTTAATGGAATTAGGAAAAAGTTGAAATCAAATTCCCATCCTTTTTCCCAATAGATACGTTTTTTCTATAGCTGTAGAGATGCTTACATACTGGTATTTTCTGTCCTCTGCAAAAGCTTGCACCAGACGATGTCCATCCCAGTTCCCAGATTTGAAAGGGCAGAGAGACAGCTTGGATGTCATGCTTTTGGCCCTAAATTTGAACCAGAACTTGCCTTTTTTTTTGCACTAGCAGATGACTCACTCAGCAAACCTAAATGAGGTACATCCAGTCTAGAGTATCAAACACATTTGTGAAATATGCTTCTTCTTAAAAGTACTGTATTTGTGTTAATGGAACTGAAGAAAGGATACAAAAATTTCTTAGGATTGATTGTTCTTAGAAAGAAAATGCACTGCCAAATCAGGAATTAGTTCACCTAGTATCTGAAAGGATGTCTCTTGTTAATGAGCTAGACAGAAATCTTTTTTTCAAGCAAGGCCAGGTAGAGAGGACAGAACTTAAGTGCTCTTCAGTCATAGTGGTCCTACAACAGCTTTTGGAAAAGAAACACAGAATGTGTCCTGACGCCCTGACAGATAGGTAGAAGAACCTTTCAAGTCATCCTTTCAAGTAACCACTGCCATAGTCCTGTACACCAAGAGAGACCAGTGACCCCCCCGAAGTTTGCACCCATTATAGATTTGAAACAAAGATGGTCAGCTACCGAGCTGGCATTCAAATTTCTGGAAATACTACCCTATCTGCTCTCATTTCTCCAGGAAAGCAAGTGAGGATGAATTTCTTTTGTCTACGTTCATGTTTGAGGGAAGGGAGAAATTTACTTTAAAGGTGTGAGGAGCTTAATTTAAAGCTGTAAACCGAAGATCCTCAATTCTTCTCTTGCCAGGGTAAGAGGTACCCTGCATATAAAGAATTTTTGTCCCACAGCTATAGAGAACAGAGGAAGGTTCTTGCACTCCAGAAAGAAAGACTGGAGAATTCTAAATTGAGAAAGAAGGTGATAATAAATCAGTTTGATCAAGATAGGAGCTGCAGTTATTTCCTAATAACAGCAAACTGAGTTGTAAATTTCTCAGTGTGCTGCCCAGTTTTAAAGGTATGACAACTACACAGTAAACAGAGACACATGGCCAGATGCGAGGTAACAGCTCACAGTGCAATCCCTCTGCCTTACAGAGTCATAGAATAATTTGGGTTGGAAGAGACCTTTAAAAGTCATCTGCCATAAACCTAGACATCTTCAATTAGTCCAAGCTGCTCAGAGCCCTGCCCAATCTGACTTAGAATGTTTCCAGGGGTGGGGCATCTGCCACCTCTCTGTGGCATCTGCAACCTGTTCCAGCATTTCACCATCCTCATTGCGAAAAACTTCTTTCTTACATCTAATCTAAATAGATCCTCTTTTAGTTGAAAACCATTACCCCTTGTCTTATCACAACAGGCCCTGCTAAAAGATTTGTTCCCATCTTTCTCATAAGACCCCTTTAGGTGCTGGAAGGTGCTATAACCTCTCCTTGTAGCCTTCTTTTCTCCAGACTGAACAAACCCAACTCTCTCAGCCTCTCTCCACAGGAGTGTTTTATTCCTTCAGTCATCTCTGTGGCCCTCCTCTGGGATCACTCCAACAGGTTCCTTCATGCAGTGTGAATATAATCCTGAGAGCAGAAGTTGGAAATGCAAGAATTTGCAAAGAGAAGTTTATTTTTTCCATGGCCTACACTGTCCCTTCTTTTAGTAGTAAGACAGATTGTCTCTATATGAGTGTCATGTATCATATGAGCTTGATATGTACTACTCTTCCCTAGATTAAGAGAGAATGAGTAACAATGAATTTTTAAGCTGGACATAGTGTACACGATACGCAGTATGGCTCCAAGAAAAACCTTCCATTGGGAAAGAGGTTACGAATGCAGAACACATCACTGAAATCTAAGGGATTATTGATTTGGGCCAGTCCAGGAAAGCAGAAACAAAGCCAGAAAAGGTATTTAAAAATAATCTTGGAATTTTCAAGTAGGATTCAGGTCATAAATTTGAGGAGTGATAGCAAAAAAAAGAAAAGTAAGCAGCATCCAAACAACTTGGACAGGAACCAGTGAGATGTTATCTTCAAACACAGTGGTAACAAAAAGTATTTGCATTTGCTCCATTTAATTTAATCATTTATATTTTTAAATATCTGGTCAAATAAAATACTTTTTTATATGTGTATTGAAAGAGATGTTTGTGTGCATTACCTCCAGGAATGTTTGTGCCCAGAGCCGGGACCTGATTTTTAGTGCAGCACTCTTTCCCCTTTCCAGCTGTCCCACAGCACACGAAATTAGGACACACTTCACGTTTGTACAGTTCTGAGCACAAAATAAAGGGAAGTCATACTTATGCTTTGAAAACAAATAAAATAATTTTCAAATGCTATAAATAAGCAAAACAAATCAACTTTCCTTTAAAGAGCTAAATAGCCTGAAATCAGTAATTTCAACAAATATATATGAGATACCCTATGAGTCATTGCGATAACTATAAACCAGGAAGCAGATTCTTTTTGCATCATCAATGAATACAAACACCTACCTGTAGTAAAGAAAATAAAAGTAATAATTTTCAACAATATCTGCTCTGAAGAACTCTTAAAATGTCCAGGCACTTACCAATCTTTTGAAGCATGTGCTTTTTCTTCACCTCTCAATCACTTTATGATTTCAACACTTTTTGTACTGTTCTCTATGCATGAAGTGTTTATTTATATTCCTAAATCTTTGCCCTTTTTTAACTCTCCTGGCTTTCCCACTGATATTTACATTATAGCAGCCAGAACTTTTGCTGAGATTCATTAGTTGCTTTACTTGAAACTTATTGTCCGTGAAACATTCCTGATGAGCAGTGATTCTGGCTCATACACAAGGTTGAAGGCAAAAGCCAAGCATTGAAACTCAAAACGATATACTCTTAAAGTCTGCCAGAAGAATGTCACACTAAAGGTTAAAAGCTGACTAGAAGCCAATGAAGTGAATGAGCAGAGTCTCATGGGTTAACCACAGAAATTATGTGGTTGTTTAGGGCATTAAAAGGAAAAAATCTAATAAAAAATGATTAAATGTGTGTGGAAAAAATAAAAAAATCTTGTATATACAAATGGGTTTTATCTGAAAAGTTTTGTTTGACTCAGGAGAAGGCTGAGGTTCTAACTGATTCCTATTTTTATAACAAGGCAGAGAATCCCTCCCGTGACAGAAGGCCTTGTGACCTCAAAAGCAAAGCTAAGTTTTTACAAGTAAGTATACTCTCTAGTGAGAGTGAGAATGCAGTACCAATGCCCATACTTCAGGAAATGACATGATGATGCATGTAACAGATCTGAAAACACCCTTAAGGAATCCTCTGTCTTTATAGACAGCTTCCCCCAGAAATCTCTATCTTATCAGAGGATAAGCAGAAGCTGTATGCTTAATTGCTGCTTTCTATATCTGCCTGAAAATGAAACTGTAAACCCTGGAACTTGCAACTATAAACTTTTTTTTAAAATTAATATTTTAAAGTATCTGTTTATTTGGCTTTAAACATCCTCCAAACAGATGTATTTATTTTGCAGGAAGGAGTTGTTTTCATTAATCGTATTGGCCAAAAACACACATTAGCAAAATAAATCGTTAGTATGCAAAAAAGTCTACTTTTGGCCGACATTTTAGGACCCGAACACCTATTTCTGTTTTTCTTAGTAATGCATTTAGCCTGTAGTGATTTTCAGAACAATGTACCATTGGAACTAATGGAAGAGAAACTAAATGTTTAATAAACAGTATAAATAGAATAAGAGGTTCTCAGAACATTTTGTCTCTCTGTGAAAATGTTTTGAAGAAAATGAAAAAAACTTAAAATTTCTTTAAAAAAAATACATTTTTAAACAAAGAATTATCTTTGGCCAATCAGTCTTTTTTTCCAGAGCAATATTGATTTTCCATGTATACCTCCAATGTGTCATATTAAAAAAAATAATTTTTATGCATCAGCAGTAACTAATGCTGAAGGCACACACAATTGGGACACCTTCTAACTGAACTAATGACACTGCTTTTTTATGCTTACCCTGGAAAAGTCTTGCTATATATCCGGTGGTAAGCACTGCACCCAATCCTATCCTAATTTGTGATGATCAAAAGCATATTTTACTAGAAGACCGCTCATCAAAGTGCCAATTTCATATTACTACGTACTCCACTAAATATATTTGATCAAACTACATCAAGCAGATGAGAATTCTCTGCTTCATATTTCAAGTTGCAGATACAGTGCATACTTCAGAACTTTGTTAACCACTTCCAGTTGCTGCAGTCATTTTTATGTTGGCAGCCTATGAGCCTAGTCACTGAGAAAGATGACTGAAAATTAAGATACCACTGAAGAATGGATTAAGTGTTTTGTGATATTGGCTGGCATGTCTTTGAAAGTCCTGGCATTTTTCTTTCAGACCCAGTGGAATGGGATTCTTCCCAGGGTATTGGGTTGATGAAAGAACGGCACAGGAATCAACAGTGCTTACTGTTTAAAATGGGTTACTCTGTGATTTTATTCTTAATAAAATTACAGTTTTCATTACTTTCAGAGTCTATCTTCTTGGTGTTGCAAAAATTGCCAAATTAACTTTCAGAAGCAGTGTAATTATTCTATTAGTCCAGAAGACTTAGGTTTGTGAGGTTCTTTGCTTCCTACCAAATTCAAGTGAGGTCCAGGAATTCAAGCATGAGTTTGTAGTAAACAGCTTAATAAGAGACTGGACAGCATGAAAGAAACTCTGCCCAAGGTTCATAAAAATAGATGGAAAGCACTGACTGTGTGAATCCTTTGACTGATCTCAAGGTCACCGAGTTTGAACACTGCCTTTAGGCAAGGGCAGCTGACACCTACAGTGCTGAAGTATGCTAAGGATGGCACTTTGAATGCAGGAGTGGAAAAAAAAACTTCTGAAAATACAGCCAAGTCCAAATACTCAGGTACCAGACTATCTAATCAGGACTATTTTCCTAGGAGAGAGAGCATTGCTATTGCTCCAGCATTGTCTGGATTGTTGAAAATGCAGTGACCTGTCCCATTTGCCTTGCCTGTGGTACTGTAGAGAGTCTCATCTTTCCCTGCACAGTCCAAGCATCTAGCTTTTAGATAGCTCACCAGTATTTTTGCAGAGTTTTTCCTGTGAGGTTCTGCCACTGCGACATCCCTTCTCCTGATGTAATGAGAAATTGTGGAATTATATAAAAACGCAGCAAGTTCAGGAGTGTCTTGTGGAACAGCAAACTGCAAAGAGAGAAATGGGAATGGTAATGACATACACACAGAATGATTCTAACAGATTTGTGCCCATCTCAGAAGTCTCGAATTTTGGATTAACACTGTTTTTTCAATTTAACAGCACAATCATGAGAATACACTGTCTTCAACTAGGAGCATGATGAGTAATAGCACAGCAAGATATTCCCCAGTTATAGAAATTAGAGAAGATAACATTTTTCTCCACTTTTTACTGGTGTCAATTTTGTTCTTTACTTAATTTTGTTATACTCTTGGGGGCAGATTCTGATATATGTAACAGGATACACTCAGAGTTGTTGCACAGTAATGTAGTCATTAGTTCAGATCAGAATCTGCCTAATAAAATATAGTGATTTTACCAGTTCTGGGAAAAAAAGGAAGTCTTGACTTCAAACAACACAATTTTTGATCATATAACAAATATGTTACAGATCTGTTTTGGTAACAGCTCAACTTTGTGGAATGCAAAAGTTTTTAATCTCACATGAAAACGCATTCTCTTCAGCTTTATATTTATAGATTTTTGTTCTCCAATTAAAACCTACTTTTTTGTTGGCAGTTTGGGTTTAACTTCTACACAGGGCACTTATGGCTTTTATGAAGCCTCAAAGAGCTCCTAGAGCCAATTGCTACAGAAGGAAAGATAAATTTTAATTCTTGACAATCCAATCATATAAAATCAATAAAATATACATAGAAGTTTACAATAGGATCTCAACAGGAACTCAACTAAACATAGCCAAAGCTATTCCTTAAGGACCTCAGATTATGAAGAGCTACATCAGATCCTTCTTATCAGTTCCTTTAACCCCTAAACACAAAATATCTTAAACAAATTCCTAGAGAAAACGTTTGTAATTGCAAGAAGTGTTGTAGCACTAAAGGGAAGAGAATAGCTATAAACACACAAAACCTTCCACACACTAATTTGATTTGGAAAATTTGTCTCATTTATCTGATTAAAATTATAATGCTATAAACAGAACATAAACATTTGACATAGTCTGAGATCTTCAGTCAAAATCAACTCATCAGGAATATTGTCTCAAGCCAAAAGTCAATCTAACTGAGCCCTCTTTTCATCACAGCTGCCTTTAGGAAGAGTAAGAAGGAAGTAAGAATGGGGCATACACAAGACTTTCCTAACAACTTTCAGCTTCCACATGTTTTCAGATCAGGGACTTCCTTATCTGTATGAAGTTCTTGTTCATTTACTAATCTTCACTGGACTCCTCTTTTGGGAATTTGTTTACTTTCCTCTTAAAATCATGTAAACTTTTAACCTTGACTACTTCCCTTTAACCACAAGTTCCAGACACCTGAGACCTGCCACCATGAATCACCACTTCCTTTTGCTTGTTTTGAATCTGACTCTCCAGGCTTCATTAGATGTTCCTGTTCCTGTGCAGGAAGAGGTAGAGAACAGACAATCCACACCCACGCTTTTCCTGCCACTACTCATTTTGAGGATCATATTTGTGCATAGTCACCTCTTTTCTAGATTGAAGCGTCCTAGTGTACTGAGTTCTGAGTTCTTCTGCAATGGAATCCATTCCGTATCTTTGATAAGTACTTTTGCTCCTTCTTACACCTTTTTCAAGATTCATAATTTTATTATCCTTTCACATCCCTCATGGCCTTCACAGAAAGATAAGCTACAGAGAAGTCCCTAAACAAGTCTTGCCATGTGTGCTTCGGTGTGTTTTATCTTTGTGGACTAGACAACAAAGCCCAAAGAAAACCTTTTTACAAGACAAGAAATTCAGCAATGGGGAGGAATATACTGGTTTGATTGAAACTGAACAATCTGAGTAAGTTCAAAGGAGAAATGCCTCAGTGCCCTAAGAGAGCTAGGTTTGGATATCCAAGAGAAGTCAGGCATTTAATGACCTTAGCCTCATTTGGAAATTTGAGCTAAGCATCCTGCTATTTATACGAAACTTGAAGAAGCCTATCTCTGTGTCCTCTTCCCATTTGAAGCCAATAGATAAGTATTACATATTTGAAACCTGATCTGTGTATTCATCCTGTTCAATTCTTTGAAAAACTGAAATAAGAAAAGGATACTTAAATTCTTGCAATAATGATTGTTCATCTAAAGCCATATTCTCCCACAACAGGTGGACCATTATTACAGGAGAATTTCCCACAAACTTCGCAAGAATTAAGTCTTGTTTATGTAAGAGATGCATTATCAAATAGGAGAAGGAAGAGCAAACTAAAAAAATAAAATCAATTAAATAAAAAAATATACATTGCCTAAAAATGTCAGTAAGAACTGTGGCAGTATTCTACCCAGCTTCTTAATTCAAACTTAAACATAACACAGTGACTACGGTGGGAGGATGCTGAACTCCTGTTCAGTTGCAACCTGATCTGATCAGTGACTTTGAGAAGCTTGGCTTACAAGCACAAATGCAGCACCTCAGCTTCTTCCTCCTCATCACTTTTGAAAAAGCGGTGAAAATTAGGTAGAAAAGATACGTAGAAAAAATTCCCTGTCTCCAATCTTGCTGTGCTTTGGGTATAAAATGGACAGACATTTTTTATCTTCTGTTTCCTACCACTCATTTGCTTTTTCTTTGTTGAGAGAAACTACATAAAAGGATGGAATTCCAACCCCTTTCTGGGTTTCTGGGCGAGACATAAAAACCTAGTCATACTGTTTTTGGTAGCATCAATTTTTCTTTACTCTTTTAAGTAAGTATTGTGGTTCTGTCTGTTTAAGCTAAAGACTTGACTTGTAGCTCCTGAGGTTGTGAGCATTCCTCATCACTAGAAAGTTGTCTCCCCTTTCATTAAATATACCGAACTCAAACCCCTTCTGGTATGCAAAAGACGCAGAGCATTTTTAGCGCTTGGAATCCAACTCTCCCTGAAAGAAGTTTAACAGGCTACTGGTTAAACTTGAGAAGTGTTGTTGTTTACTCCAGAAATGTCTGGAATCAGTTATACTTAATAAATTGGATACCTTGTTTTTGATGGGATAATATGTAGAGCTGTTTTGCTTAATCTTCTGACTTTGAGCCAAACCAAGCTCTTTTGGGGGGATCTGCCATCACAAACTCACAGATCTTAAAACAGGAAATTGTCCAAGCAGCCAGGGATCAGGTTAGGAAAGCTAAAGCCTTAAGAGAATTAAATATAGCCAGAGATGTCAAAATCAATATGAAAAGCTTCTATGGATACTCAAACGAAGATGAGGGAAAATATAAGTCCTCTCCAGAAGGAAACAGGAGACCTGGTTACCCAGGATGTTGAGAAGGCTGAGGTACTCAATGACTTTTTGCCTTAGTCTTCACTGGCAAATACTCCAGGCACACTGCCTAAATCACACAAGGGAGAATGAAGGACTGCCTACTGTAGGAGAAAGTCAGATTTGAGAACATCTAAAGGATCTGGAGGTGCATAAGTCCATGAGAGTTGATGAGATGCACCCATAGGTCCTGAGGGAACTGGCAGATGAACTGGCTAAACCACCGTCCATATCTGAAAAGTTGTGGCAGTCTGATGAAATTCTCACTGACTGGAAAAGGGGAAACATAACCCCCATTTCTAAAATTGGAAAAAAAGGAAAACCTGCAGAACTACAGGCCAGTCAGTCTCACTTCTGTGCCCAGCCCAGTCATGGAGCAGATCTTCCTGGAAACTATGCTAAGGCACATGGAAAATGAGGAGGTGATTGGTGACAGCCAATATGGCTTCACTAAAAGCAAACTCTGCCTGACACATTTGGTGGCCTTCTATGGTGGGGTCACAGTATTGGTGGATAAGGGAAGAACAACTGACATCATCTACCTGCACCTAGAGAGAGCATTTGCCACACTCCCAGATGACATCCTGGTCTCTATGCTGGAAAGACATGGTTCTGGATGGACCACTCAGGGGATAATGAATGGGCTGTGTGATCACACTCAAGGAATTGCAGTCAACGGCTTAATGTCCAGCTGGAGACCAGTGGCGCATGGTATTCCTCAGTGGTTGGTATTGGGACAGGGCACTTTCTAACATCTCTGTTGGTAGCATCGACAGTGTGACTGAGCGCACCCTTCTCCTCATATAAAGAGTACAGAAAACAAATACATACCGAGCAACACAACAGTCACATTAGAAACATTATAGACTATCTATATCTAATTACTCAGGAAAATGATCTTGGGTTGTTAAAAGTTCCCTAAAAGTTCCATCCTATTGTGAAGTGTAGGCAAAAAACCCCAATCAAAATGCAGAAAGGGATGGAAATAAAATACTCACCTTTATTTGCATTGTATTAATAGGAGAGCTTGTTTGACAGTGCAATGGTCCATATGTCTGAATGTGAAGAATATAAAGAAGAAATTCTTCTCTACTGGAAACAGGCCAACCAACATGAAGAACAGTATTGTTGATGGCACTTGGTCCTATATTGTGCAGCTGTCAAAGAAACATGATCAGTACTTTCCAAGGCAATAAATAACAACAAAAAACATTGCAACAACCACTCAGATATTTTCAAATTCTTAGTGGACACAGCCTTGAAGTATTTAGGATGTATAGATTGTTAGTATCACTATACTGACAGAGAATCTGTGGCAGGTAGAAGAGAAGAACTGCTCCACGTTAGTCACAAAGCCAATGGCAAATCTGGGAGAACAACCTTTTCTGTCTGAGTCTGTATTCAAGAAATCCACCACCTTTCCCATTTTTTCCTACATATGAAGAGTTGATATTTGACATTGATTATAAGGAACTTCTAAGGACTGTTTTTAATTCTTGTCAAACACCCAAAATATTTATAAATCCCTTAAATATCAAAGACAGACTCCTAGCATAAACTAATATCTCCTCCACTCACATGAACAGATAATGGGGTTATGAATTCCCAGATTAAATTTGGGTCATGTGCAAAAGTCAGAGTATTTACATTTGTGGCTTTATCTAGCTACAGATAAAGACAATAAACCAAATTCATCAGAAACTCAGTGGGGACAGCGTGAGGTCCTGTGGCAATATACATAATCTTTACCTCATAGATGTGTTCTACTAAAGGACCAACTTCTTCCTCTTTTGTAGGTTCATCTTTGGGTTGCCAGTTGTGAAGTGGCAAAATAATTGTTGGGGGGTGTGACACTCTGTAATACACAGAACAGGTTAAAACAGTAACTGTTACCAGCGACTGACTGCATTCGTTTTAGAAAAAGATGAAGACCATTATAGAAAACTGAGCCCTTAAAGGCTTGTTAGTTTGGCATATTAATAGGAATTAGGTGAGGTGAATGCTACAATGCTTGCATAAAGTACTACCCAATCCTTGCAGAAGACTGAGGGTGTGCATTTAGTTTCATACTTCCTCTGATGGATTGTCCTTTCCAGACAAAGAAGTAGCCATATTTGGAGAGAGGAATCCAGTCTGTTAAACATTTATATCATTCACACTGATGAGATAACTGAATAAACTATCCATGAAAGTAGAGTAAATAAATGTATTTTCCCATTTCCATTTAAAGCCTGTAGGTGTTTAATGCTATGCATCTTTCTTCCCTAGAATACATTTTTAGATATTTATTTAACTGTTCTGACTGTAAATTTCTATAACTTGTTATTACTCCTTTAAAAAACCTTGCAAAATAGCCTACCTCATTTTACAGATGGGAAATGGGGATATTGTGACTTCCATAACGTCATAAAGGAAATTGGTGTATGGAGAAACAGAATTCAGGACTAGAGTCTAAGAGAGTGCTCCAGGCTTTCCAATTGCTTTGCAAACAAAGTGGCATCTAAAGCATTCCCTGAAATACTGTTGCAACTTGCAACATACAAATAAAACATAAACGAAGAAAACCATGACTTAATATTTGACATCTTTCTTTCTGTCTGCTATTTTATTTTTCATTTCCTTCTCTATCTGACACTAAGAAAGTAGTCTTCTGTTAACATTTTTATTTGAATCACAAACATTTTACTTCCCGTAAAATTGGAAGTTCATTGTACCAGTCCCATTCAGATGCCAACTAAGCCTCCCTCAAGTGTTCAGAGGTTGGGAAAGCAGATCCCAATTACTTTTAGCATGGTGGTGAGTTCTGGCACAGACTTCTGTCATCTACAAGTACTGCACATAACTCTTCATGCTAAAATGGTATTACTCTTTCTTTGCCAGGGTCAACTCTCACTCAGTTTTGCTGGTTTACAGAGTCTTTAGATGAAAGAAAATCTATAAAATTTCAGTGCTGGTTCTGCCAAAGCTGGAATTTTGCAGACAGAAAAGTGTTAAAAAACAATAATTAATTTTTTTAGAATGTAACATTTCAATAACATGATGGACTTCTAGGAACTCATGTTAATCCCTCTGCAGTAGCCGTGCTGCAGATTGCCCCTTGAAGAAAAGATTGGATGGTTTTATTGCAAATGCTGAAAAAATACTATTGGAAGAAACAAACTGTTCTTGATTACAGCTCTTGTGTCATATAAAATGAATGAAATGTATGAAAGAAAATTTCCTACAGCATACAGCTTCTCAAAGCAGCAAGAAATACCAGAGAAGAACAGCTTAATACCATCCAGCTGAAGTACAACTCTTTGTGAAATTTGGTGTATTCTGGAGTATCCTGCTAACTCCTAATACTTCCTCAGACTTCAAAAGGCCAGCAGTTTGTACTAACAAGTATGCCAGAGGACAAATTCACAATAAACCTAATAAAAAACCTAATAAAAAAAAGAAACTAAACATATTCATTAAAAAAGTAGTTTCTGATTAAGCACTTAGCCTAAGTTTCAAAAAACATCTTTTCAATATGAATTTTAATTATTGATTGCTGTTGGAGAATAGGAACTTTAGGGTGTTGTTACAAGAGCCAAGACACATAGACCCTTAAGCTACTACAAAAAACTGCAAATCAGAAACTGTACATAGACAAAAAAGAAGAAGAAACACTCAAAACTCAGTGTTTTCTATTGCACTGCCAGGGAAGTATTATTCTTATCCGCATCATTGGAAAATGCAAAGTATAAATTTAGAGATTAAATTAAAATTATTATAAAGCATGTAACAACATTCATTTTAACAGAATTTACAGTCATTTTGAGGACTTGTGCTATTGACATGAAAGTAGCAAAATTAGGCCAAATGAAAAACAAATCCACTCTTTTCACTATTTTATTTTGCATTTAACTGAGAATATTTTTAACATTTAAGTGATTTATTAGACAAGGATTTTTCCTAGATTTTTAGGTGACAGTTATCGTCAAACAAGAGCACTGAAAAATAAGATAAATGAAGTATGGTCCACAGAAAAGGCTTATGTGGGATATAAAATAAAAATTCTGCCAGCTGCAAATCCTCTCCATCCAAATTACTTCCTTCCTGAATCTCTCATTCCCCTAGTGCTCTTTCAGCAGTGGGAGATAACAATGACAATACTAAAACTTCTACATTTTTATAGAAGAAAAAGGTAAGCAGAATAATCAAATCTTAGTTAGCAACTAAGCAACTGCTTATCGAACTATCTAAGGAGTTATGTTAATTTTCTTTTGAAGAGGATATTGAAGATTTCTTCCTTTCACACAGAAGAAGTATTTGCATGGTTCCACTGTGCAAGTATATCTGCATGTATGCATATGCACAATTTCATAACTACTTCCTTTTCCTCAGTAAAATGTACAATGCACCCAGTTCCACTTTGTGCAACTCTCTGAAGAGAAGTAGAGAAACTACTGCAAGATATTTTCCAGTCCAAACATGGACATAATCTCTCTTTTATTTTTATCTAGGAAATAGTGAGCAATTCTCTTGGAAGTGAATGTTTTAGCATCTCTGAGTAATTAGCGAAATCTGTCAACAAAGCAGTTGGGAATGCTACAGCTAATAAGAAAACAAAAATACTTAAGAGGAAAGAAACTGGAAGTCATTCAATTAAGTAATTCCTCTGTATTTAATACCTGTTAGTACTGCAGGCAGCAATTCAAGCAACTTTTTCCACTCATCACCAAGCTCATAAGAACTGAGGATTCTGTGGTCATTTTTTGGTCTATCTATTTACCTTGTTACAGAACATTCATTAAAAAGAACACACCATGGCATAGAAAGAACATGATGGAGGCAAAGTTTCCAAGAAGTTTGCAAATAATAAAAAGTTTGTCAGTTTTTATATTAAAGTGAGGAGAAACTTCACTAAAAAAATAGAATCCACAGCACTGGAAGCAGCCCCTTCTGAGAAGTCCTGTGTATGTAACCCTGTATGTTCCAGTCTGAAACTCCAGATAGTCCTTAGCCTGGGTGTTCATCCATGGCAACACCTAGCAGCCACTGGCTCCCAACATTTTCTCACACATCTGTAGCCCATTAAATAACACCTTTGATTCTTATTTCCTCAGCCTCTACTTCTCCTTCTGTGTTATACATTTTGTATTTTTCACCTCTCTTCCTATCCAGCTCATTTCCTTAGATCACCACTAGCTACAGAAAATGAACTAATAGTCTCACTTCTGTTCTTATTAAATATGTTGTCTTTCAACTGCTCCTTTTCAGAAATAAAATAATTAACGTATATCCACAGTCTTTGAGTGCCAGACTTTTTTTTTCACCTGACTAGTTTTAGGGTTAGTCTTCTTAACCTGGAATACACTTACAAAATACGATGAAAAATCCTTTAAAAATCTCTCTGATTTAGACTGAATATTAGAGCAGATTAGAGCAGATAGACTGCATACTAGAGCAGGAAACATGTTCTCAGTGATCTGCAAAATTATTTGACTTATTGCTAGCACTAGGTAGTCATATTGTCTCGGAAATGACAACAATAAATACATTTTCATAAATTAAAAAACCCATGAATAAACTCATTTTTATTTGTTTACACCTAAGGCAGACCCTTGAGGTGCATCACTTAAGAGACATCTACCCCTCTAGCATCAGCCAAGCCTCATGGCCTGACTGTGGAAATGAATCTGGGCCTTGTATTTCCTGTTCAACCCTTGCAGAGCTGGTAATGGTTAAGGTCTTGAGCTGTAGTTTCATAAGAGGAGATGCAGGAAATCTAATATCCCAGACAAAAAGCATTTGGGGCAATTATTTGCTTTAAAAAGATATCCTCCTGATTTCCTCCAGGATGCTAGAATAGGAGTCTAGTTCCAAGATTTTACAGGATAGTCTGATATTCTAATAAAATCTTAGAATCATTAAGGTTGAAAAAAACCTTAAAGGTCATCGAGTCCAACCATAAAACTAGTACTGTCAAGTTCACTATTAAATCATGTCCCTCAGTGCCAGATCTACATGTCTTTTCAGTAGCTCCAGGGATAGTGATTCTACCACTTCCCTGAGGAGCCTCTTCCAGTGCTTGACAACTTCTGTGAAGAAAATTTTCCTAATATCTAATTGAACCTCCCCTGGTGCCACTAGAGGCCATTTCATCTCGTCCTGTCACTTGTTGCCTGAGACAGGAGATTGGCTCCCACCACACTACAACCTCCTTTCAGTTAATTGTAGAGAGCAATAAGGTCTTCCTGAGCCTCATTTTCTCTAGGCTAAACACCCCCAGCTCCCTCAGCTGCTCCTCATTTGACTTGTGCTCCAGGCCCTTCACCAGCTTCCTTGCTCTTTGCTGGACTTGTCCAAACACCTCAATATCCTTCTTGTGGTGAGGGGCACAAAAATGATCCCAGTATTCAAAGAATGGCCTCACCAGTGCCAAGTACAGAGGGATGATCAATGCATGCTGGCCACACTGTGTCTGACACAAGCCAGGATGACATTGGCCTTCTTGGCCACCCAGGCATAGTGCTGGCTCATACTCAGCTGGCAATTATCACCTAATTGCATTTTATAGTTTCCAAAACCAAGTTACATGTGAAAACAGAGATAGAAATTATCATCTTTGATCATATCCTGTGCTTGTTTAATTTTGGTATACTTTGTGTCAGTGAACAGGCACTTGCTTCAGGCTGAAGTATAAGAATCCTACAGTAGTAGCTGGTTGACTTTTTATCATAACTCATTTCTTACTCATCCTTTCTCCAAAGGCCTCACTCTGCTCTCCATTAGTATATGCCTTGCCATAATGCCTTTCACATTTCCAGCCATAAAAGCACTAGATTCTGTTTGGTATTCAGCATTAAGTGTCCAGGTTGCACAAGAAGACCTACACATATGAACAGGCATTTTATATTAGTAACATCCATGCACAATTTGAATGCCCAAATAAAATACTGGCTCTGACTGGTGTTACTACAATGTGAGATTCTACAGGTTGCTGTCTTTGCACAGACACTCAGTAAGTCTGTAGTAGCTCCATCCTGTAAGGCTTGCAAGGGTGAGACCCAGGTGTCCTAGATGGATAAAGCATTTGGGTTTATAATATGCCAAAAGATTCACTACATGGGGTTATCATATGCAGAAATATTCCGTACAAAAGTAGTTATCATAATGAGTTGAAATAGTTGAATACTTACCCTCTGATCTGTACTTGAGCCACAGCACTGATGTTGATATGGAGGTTCACTAAGTTGCTAGTGGGGTTTATCTTGTTAGAACTGGAAAAAATACATACAAGTGTTAACAAAGGTTATTTATCAGAACTCTAGATTATCATAGCACTCAATACAAAAGGCCCACTGGATACATGACAAAACGGGATTCCTACTGCCACTCTACAGTCTTGTAGGACACTGGTATTTAAGTTTGATATTATTTGAGCTCATCACATTAATAAAGAATCTTATGATGATGAGTAAGATGACACAAATTTATTTGGCTCAGAATATCATGTAAATTCCCTTGTACAACTCGGCTATCTGTATAGATAGTATCTTAATAGAATACAAGTTTGTTTCATGCATTGGAGGAAGACAGTGTCAATGAACAAGACAGGCTTTGTTAAAATAAAATTTATTTTTAATGACTCTCCAAACTTGTGACTTTTGCATGACAGTCTCTGGGGGAAAAGAACCAGTATAACTGTTTCTTTAATTTTCTTACTTTCTTCCCTCCTCTATCCAGAGTGTTTACACTCTTAAAACCACTTAGCAGTGAAAACAGATCTCTATATGTTTAAAATCTAGTGCTCTCACTCATCTTATTGTCTTTTCTTACGGCAAATCCTTAGTAATAAAGGTAGTTTCTCTTGCTTCAAAAGGCCATTCCTATGATTATAGCCCATTCATATAAAGAAAGGTTTGCACGTTCAAATTCATGAAGACAGTGAATTAATTACAGACTTAGAATTTATTTAATTATGGGATTAACAACACTAAATTTGGATGTTTTTTTAAAGCAAGCATGGACTTCCTTGCTTCACGAACGCCAAGTTTCTATTGCTGTCACAGTTTGCTGTTATCACATCTGGGTAGCATCAGTCAAATGAAAACATTCAGAGGAGGTCAGCATTCCCAGTGACTGACTCCTGAGGAGTAAAGAACAACACTGCTTTGATCCAGGCTTTCTGGTTACAGACTGCTAAAATTAAGAGCAGCTTTAATTTGTTTGTAAACTAATGCAGATTCCCATCAAACATTATTTGAACTTTTATGTAATCCTTTATAGCCATTGTTTTGAGTATAAAAGTAGAAGTATAAAAATTATTATACCACTACTTTGTTAGAATAAGCTGCTTTCCAATTTGCATATTCGTCCTACTTTCCATAGAGTTAAAATACAGATTTTGATCATTTATATCTGGTATTCAAACCTTGTTTGTGCTTTATGGCATTTTTTTAGAGAAGAAAATAGTTTAAATAAAAGTGTCAGGACATTTCTCTCTCAAAGGGGTACATAATTGCATAGAAACATCCACATCAGAAAAGGAATCAGATTTCAAGACACTACTCAGCCTCTTGCTTGTTTCTTATAAGTAATGAACTTCAGTCTTGCAAACCAAAATATTTATTTTCCACTTGATGTTTTCAAGGAAATGAAAGCTCTCTCTTTTGAATAAATTAAAGTAGGACTCAAATTCAGATGTACTCTTCCCTTTCCTTCCATTGAGGCAATTTCCTCTTTCTGCCTCATGGAGTTCCCTTTTTCTTTTAGGATTGTTTTACTAAGGACACAGAAATGCACAAACTGTCCTGCTGCTTGTGAAAGAATGTACAAAGCAGCAAATTTTACCTGTAGCAGCGAGTTTTACCTTGCATTCCCTATGCAAGAAGTTTTACTCTTTTACTCTTTCCCTTTTTTGTTTTTTAAATAGCTGTGTGCTCTTCAGCATTTTCACAGCAGTTTGTAGCCCAACACATTTCCTTCCTTTACATTTTAGCCAGCCACACTCATGGAGGAAGCAAGAGATGTTATCGTCTCCTGAAGTTCAGGCTTATTCCTCAGTAAATCTTGTCACTTTTTTAGAACAGTGACCTACCTTCAACTCTTATTACCTAGAAAGATTTAGCTATCCAGAAAGCTCTGGACCTCCTCAGTTTCACAGCACGAAAAGGGTAGTGACATGAGCCTTGACAATAGCAATAAAACTATTGCTTGCATTAAGAAATGAACAGTGGAATGGACAAGGGACCTACAAGTTAAATGTTGTATCTCTCTCCAGAGGAGCCCATGTCCAGATTTGCATGATCCCCAGCCAGATCCCAGAGACAGGGCTGAGGCCTGACCAAGCACCTAATGGACTTCTGTGGCATTGCTGTGCCCTTCCTCAGTTTCTGCATGTCCTTTCCTTCAAGGGTTACATTATGGAGACATGACTTAAACATTTTAAATGTCGCAGTTATTTACCATAATGAACATGATCAAGACCCTCATTAAAGGCCAGACATTAGCAATTAAGTCTGTGTGTGTGGGGCAGAGAGGGCCCCATATAGAACTCCTGTGTGTATTTGATGAGGACAGATGGGGCAGAAGCCCTGCCATCTACTGAAAAAGTCCCAGGTTTGTTTTTGAGGTTATCCTAACCCAGCCCACTCTGTGCTTTTTTGTTCCTGTGGAAGAAATACTGCTCAGCATAAAACACAAGATTCTACAGTATTAATATGTGAGGCCCACAAATGAGGAGGAATCTAATGGAAAAATCACAAAGCTTCACCTGCATCAAACTGAAGCAGTTCTCTCCATGCCAGTAAATCTGTTGAGCAGATTTTAACTGCTTTCCTTTTATTTCCTAAATTTTTGTGAAGAAGAGGCATGTCTGGTTTAATTCAGAGCATGATACGTTTGTACATATTCACCTTTGTTACAAAGTGATCACTGTTTATTAATTCTGAAGTAGAAAATATGGCAAATTGGCAAATCAAATTTGGCAAATCTGTAGAAGATCCTTGGATTATTGACCAAAATCAGTTAACCTGAATTTTAAAGAAATAAGACAGATTTTGCTAAAAGCTAACAAGGCTCCAACTCCAAAAATCCTCCTGAAGTAAGCTACCATTGGAAAGCCCATGAAGTAATTACTGACACTCAAGAGGGACCTTGTAATATAATAAACTTCTTATGTCAATAGGAATTCATAATTTAAATAACCATGCTCTTGATAAAATATCTAACCTTTTTATTTGCAGCTCAAAATTGATGCTGAAATCTGCATTTTCAAAATGCTGAACAGAAAATCGAATGCCTGTGGAGAACTGAGAAAGAAACAAAACAACAGGTTACTAGAAACGGTTGATCTCCAGATCAATAAAGCAGTACTTTTCAACACTGCATTTCATAGACTTATACTGGATACTGTTGATTTTTAAAGTTAGTGTGAAATAACAACATCTAGTTGTTCTCAGGAAAAAGTACCATCCTGCCTGTGTATGTCACCAGATGGAAAACTTGGCTGGACACAGGAAAGATCAGAGGACTAGAGAAGCACACTCCCAAGAACTCAGCGGTGGGCCCTTCTTCATGCAGACAGTCTTTGCTTTGCTTTGCCAAGATAAAAGAAAATAATAGTTGTCTGGCAGCTCTCATCCCTGTCTCCATCCTTGCATGTCTTTGTCCAGGTCTGCAGGGCTTCCTGGTCCCTGCATTGTCTCTGCACCTGTGAGCTCTCCACTGCATGCTTTAGGTGTTGTGGGGCTGACTGAGCACCCTGAGAATAAATTAGCAGCAGTTTTAATTTACTTTCAGTTTGATTCTTTTTTTCCATTTCAGTTCTGTTAAGAGGAATACTGCTTCAAAGTTATATTTTCAGTTCAGTTTGCCACCACTTGGAGTGAGTGACCAGAGGAGAGTAAAACACACAGTTCCCAAAACTGAAGGAGATAAGTGCTTCCATTGGTGCTCCCTTGCATTTATGCAGACAATTCCTCCCTTTGACGATTTCCATTTGCTTTGCAAGAAGAGCAGATCAAGTTAATTCAGAAGAGAGAAGGGCTAACTAGATAAAGAATATACAATAGCCTGTGGTAGGGTCTCTGTAAGCCTCTTGTTGGACATATTTACAGCCTCAGTGTCCAAGTGGCAGGTGAGTAATGGGAGATGCCATCTGCCCTCAATGTTAAATTAATTAAATTCTACTGCAATGTTTAAATTACTGTTTTTAATTGTTTCAACTGCACATTTTAAATCTGGTAATTTTTGAAATGTGAATTTTGCAATTCCTACAACTTCTCACTCCCCATTTACCTTCCATCTGGCCTGATGGTAGAATTTTTTGCAGGATAACATGCACATTGTGCTTTCATTTTTAAAAAAAGGATCGTTACACATAGACATATTCTCCATGTGGAGGAACAATCTTCCTGAGAAATTCATCAAAAGGCATTAAGAAATGAGGACATCATCCCCTCATTCCTGCCAATATCTGACTAGATTAGCGGCGGGGGTGGGGGAAGAAAAAAAAAGTTGTCTGCTTGGCATAATCTCCTTAGAATATTTAAGGAAATCTTGTCAGCAACAGGACAGGCCACAACAGTGTAGGGTTTTATGTTTGGGACTTACATTCAACATCACTGAAGATGAGGAATTTTCCTCTGTGGATGTCATTTCACATGTTTAAGCAATTCCTTTTCCCCACCAATTTTTTTTCATTCCATTCTCCTGCTTTCTTCATTTGCAGTGATGCAACACAATCCATCACCAGAACAAGACTTACCTAACATGTTTCAACTACTTTCACCTGGCCCATGCTGAAGCAATATTGTCATCATAAATGGAATGGCAAGTTCAAATCTTTCAATTCTGATCATCCTAATGTCATAGTTACAGTTGATCTCTCCTTTTGGAAGCAAAATCTTTCAGATGAAAAAACAGTGCTTATCAAATTACTCAGAAGTTGAAGAGCTGACTTGGAATAGAGATGTAAGCTCTTTTTAACTTTAAACTCACTTTTTGGAGATGATATTAGTGACTGTATTGATATTCCATTCACCTTTAAAAATATAATGACTTTCTTTAGTCTTTTAGACAAATATTTCCAAATATTCAATTCACCATTTCTCTTACTGTTTTTACCAACCAGTCTAAATAAATTTGTTTCCACTTGTAGCAGAAAAAAGATTTGATGAACCAAAGATAAAATTTTCATCAGACAGAGCAGACATGAACTGCAGTTTGATGATCTATTGCACCCCTGAGGCTTAATCCCCTATTTAATAGTGAAACACACTCCTACTGTACAACTCTTAATAAGTTGCAGATGTTGTTTTTGTATAGTCATATGACTTTGTTCATGTCAAGTAACCCTTGATATTGCCACTAATAATGGGGCAAAGATGCTCACATGCCCTTGCTGAAAACCCACTGAGGCCAAAGCAGTTTAACTTGCTTGAACCTATAACTTAGCAATCACTCAACATCCTTATTTTAGTAGGACATAAATTTTATCAGAATAGTTTGATTTTACTTAAAATTTTCCAAGTGAAGTTGGTTTCATTAAAATTGCATTATTTTCATGTTTGTAAAATCGTGTATATTTGAAATACATTACATTTCTGCTATTACTGTTATGTTTTAATCTATTATGTTTGACAGGATTTAGGAGTACGCTGGGAGACAGAGGTGTAGCTTTATTTAAAGTGTCTTACAGTGCGTAAGAAAGATAAAACCTGGTGCTCTTGAAGAATCAGTTTGGTACATACCAAGAAATAGGCAAGATCTTCCAAGCCTCCAGTCTCCTAACCTTATTTCTATTAATTTCTATGAACTTAGAAATTTTACTACCAGAATTTTTAATAAAACCTACATCTCACTTGCTAACGCCACTGAACAGGCATTAGAAAGCTTGTCAGTCTGATCCATTTCATTGCCATAAATAAGTATATTGAGCAATCTTTGCCAGTGAGATGCTGTCAGACATTTCGTTTGCATTCTGGGCCATGTGGCATTGAGGTTTTCCTTACCATGTCTTTTTATCTTCTTTTTTACTGTTTCATCTTTTTATTTTTTAACTTCAAAGATACTACTGAACAGGTGAAGTATTTTTTTGTGGCCAGTAAACAATTTTAAGGACATAGATGACCATAAGGCATTTTGAAGATCTGAAGTGTCAGAAAACTCTGTAGTCAGCTGCAGTAATATCCCATGGATTATATTACAAAATCCTGACATAACCCTCATACTCAGAAGTTGATCTTCAAGAGCCCAAGAATTCTAGGATTTCAGGGTGCTGGCAAGTCATTAAGGTGACTCAATAGTTAAAGAGTTTTAGGAATGTTCAATTTTGACCTAACCCTTCCTTCCCACTCAACTTCCACAGAGAGTCCCTTTCTGACTGAGAATTTGAGAATAACTGATCTCCTGCCAGAGCAGAATTGTTTTGCAAAATTGGAAATGGATCAGAGCAACCTTTTGAGATTTATGCAATTTGTACAAAGGGCTGGTATTTTGCTTTTGGAAGTACATTTGCCATCATAAATACGTTTGGACTGAAAAAACACAAGTCCTTTCACCTTTCCAGGAGAGCTGGCTTCAAAGATAAACTTAGGATTTAAGATTTCACTCTAATCAAACAATTTTGCCATCTGGCTTTGTAATGCTCTGTCTTCGTATGCCTCAATTTTAAAGGGCTGGATTATTTTGTTATAAAGTATAAAACCCTTGAATATGTTATGAACCCTGCTGTTTTATTCTGCTACTTCTAAGTCTCTCTTTATGAAGTAGTTTTCTTAGGAATATCTGGTAATGGCACTTACAGCAGTCCTAGAGTTGATTCTGAAGAAAAGAAGGATTAGTTATGCTGTGAAAATTCATAAGGAGACAGCTGGGAGTAGTACTGTTTTAGTGGCCACCAAACAGCATTCCTGAAGTCTTCACACTACTAGCATTTTGGGTGAAGGATGATGTGGAAACAGGGCTTTGGATTCAAAGGGAGGAGTATGAGGGTCCGTAGTCTAACACCTCTACACTCAGACCTTTCCATTGCTTATGCTTATGACAATATGCAAACTACAAAGATTTTTTTCTTGGTATACAAGTTAGTGTCTTTTGTGTTTGGTCTTCCTTTTCTCTTCCAAACCCGAGATGTTTCATGCTCTCCTGCCCCCCTCCACTGCATCCTGATCATCCACAAGATTCTTGTCCACTTCTAGCTGTATCTTGAGAATTTGATTCCACCTTGAGACTAACTAGGAAACTACTAAGCAGGTAAGTAAAATTGCTGCCTTCTCATTTACCTTGGCTTGGATTTTGTCTCATGCTTTAGCCCATCATTGCATCCCATCATCCCATTATGAAAATTCCATTCCTCAGAAAAGTTTTCATTTACTTTTACTTTTTAGGATTTTCATTAAGTAGAATAAAGCAAAACCTACAAAAGCTTTTTGCCTTCTTGTCTATGTCTTTCCCAGAAAATCTTTATAGTAATGTCTTCAGACTTCTAGTTCACAGTAGCTCAATGGAAAAGGATCCTCACCAGGGAGATTCCTCTTCCCAGGAGGTCCATCACCTAGAGCTCAATTTTAAATGGTTTCCACCTCCTTGTAGTCCCAAAGAATCTCTGGGACTGCTTGTGACCATGCAAGGAGGTGACTGTACGAGACACCTGCCCTCCATAGAACTTTCAAAAGTTCTATGGCTGATCTCAGGCTATCCCTAGCATCCAAAGAAACTTTTTCTAGTCCCAATCTCCTATAATACGACCCATTTGGTTCTTCTGTTGAGGGTCAGACAAGAACTGCTTCAAGATCGTAAGAGGCCACGAAAACACCCCTCTACAGAGAGGCTGAAGAGTGAAATATTGATCTTCCATAGGAAGGACAAACCTTAACTTAGTAGGGATTTTGAAAACACTAAAGAAATTTGCTTTGATTTCTTTGCAAAGCCATAGGTCCAATAGGAAATTCAACAGTTGTAGTTTTCAATTAAAAGCTGTTATTTATTCCTGATATATGCTCATGCTGTTGAGTGCTTCATTCTTATTAGGACAGTTTTTTATCTAGGTATCATTGTTTGGATTATTTTCTTTTAGTGAAATATTTATAGCACTTACGAATATACGAGAAACACTAAATTCCTCTGCAAGAGCATCCATGGCTGAACATTCCTGGATTTAACACTTCTGGTATTTCCTGGATTGTTTTGTCAAGAAATAGGGTCAAAGGATGACAATTGTGGAATTTTTTATCTCTGAACCTATTTTTAATCCTTATCTAGTGTTCATCATCAGTTACTATTCAGTTCAGCGTTTGTCCAAAAACAAGGCTACCATCATTCCTTCTAATGTGTAGTATGATTTATGAGAGGCTGTTTTAGGAAAATCTTTAGAATTACAATAATAACTTGAAGCAAAACTTTATTCTGAACACGTTTTCCTGGATATAAATTGTGATATAAACTGATAAGACAACCCTTATGCACTCAAGATGAGAATCAGGCTGAAGAAGTTGTCATTTACTATACATATATCTATATCTATATCTTTTAAGTAGAGGAAATACTAAAAGAGAGAAATAAACAGATCACACTATGGATTGGAATTTTCACTATACTAGTGGAACTTCCGTGATAAATTGAACCACTCTCAATTTCTTTAAGTGATATAAAGCTAGCATAATTAATCTTATAGAAAAACAAATTGTTAATTTTTCAGAAGCACAGTTCTGCCTTTTATTACACCAACAAATTCTTGTCCAGGTAAATAATTTAGTTTATGTATTGCTTATTGGGACACATTCTGGTAACTGAATAAATTTCCATTTGTTCCTCTTTAAAATTCAATTAGATAAAAATCAGTAAATGCATCTGGTTTTCCCTTACGTTTGTGCCAGCCACCATGGGGTTCCCAAGATCACAAACCACCATTCTAGTTTCATTTTCCATCTTGTAATCACAGCTCAATACACGCAGTGCCTGCAACAAAACGACACCAATATAGAGGTCAGAGATCACAGTGAAATGTATCCAGTTGGGAAAGTGATGCCTTTTTGACTGTGACCTTTCTTTTGATTTCAGACACCTGCTCACTGCACTATCAAAACATTTACGTGGTTATTATCAGACAACAGGGGAAAACTGATGCCAGGGAACAACAAACAGGATAGTTTCTCAGTACCTTAAGAATCATGATGAGATCACTATGTCTAGTTTTACTATACTGCTTTGTTGTTGTGAATCATTCCTATATCCATTATGACTCAAGAGAGAAAAAAACAGTAGGCAAAATTAAGTGAGAAGAATAGGTCCCACACTAATTACAGTGGTTGTGTTATCTATCACCATAAGTCTCTAGAATGAATTTCTGGCATTGGCAAAACTTGGATCAATTCTAGATCTTTATTTTCCAATCTATGGTAAAATACTTAGAACATTTAATACTTCTGTAAAAACATAAACTGTTATGTGTGTTTATAAATTAGCAACAAAGGAGATAGGCTTTCACATTACCAGATATAAAGGTTTTTGTTGTTAATAGCAATCTTTATCACTAGTAATATCATCTGTAAAAAAACCAAACTGTACAAGAGAAGGAGTTATTAAGGAGTTATTATTAAAGAGTGCAAGCTATGAGATACAGAATAAGGCAAAGCAATAAAATGTGGGGGTTTTTTTTTCTGTTTTCATCTCTGGCATCTTCAGTAAATGAAGATATTTCCATATATGTGCAGAAGTAAACCAGCTTTGTAAAAGCGGGATGTAGCAAGTCGCACTCCCATTCTGCTCATTTGTGATTCTCACAGATGAAGCAGTGTGAGTAAGTTCATGCCCTTTATATAAAAAGACCTGGGAAATTTCCGGACCAATTCGCCCTATCTGTAAAAGGATGTCCTCATGCTGTCCTCATCCTTTCCTGAGATTAAAAGAAAAAACAGGGCATGTCCTAAAAAGAGCCCATGTGAAGCATGCCCTCAGCACACACCTCATTGTACACTGACATTTTTACAGTTTGCTAGGAGGACACAAAGTTGGTTACACAGCATGTCCAGTGCATTAAAGAGCCTTCCAAGCCTCTCTAGGGTTGGGAGGGAAGGATTTTTACACTCTTTCCAGCTGGTTAATTAGAGGTGGGAAGCAATGCATGGGAGAAAAGAGGATGTTAACACAGTTGAAATCAAACTTGTCTGGAAAATTGTCCATTTGATCTTGATGTGTGGGTTTATAGTTTTGCTTTTGTTGGGGGGAGGGGGGTTGAAATTGAGATATAAAAGTTAGACATAAATACTCATTTACACTAGATATTTGGCAGTTTCTTTAAAAATGCTGTGTCATAGACCAGAACAGAGTAAATCAGCCCTTATCACACTTTTTTTTTGCCCCTCAAAGGCTGAGAAAATGGAGGAGTTTTTTTGCAATCTGAGGGCTATGTTCCTAGACTGAAAATGATTAATGGTACAGAATTTTTATGACCAGCATCACAAAAGCTAATTTGTGCAGTATAAAGATGTGACGAAGGGTCAACTGTGGTAGAATTCCTTCCATAATGAGATTTACTGCCTCTGTTTTTGCACTGATCACCTTTTTGAGGTGGTTAAGTACAAAATATGAAAATTAAAGCCAGGCAGGAAGCAAGCAAGAGCTGAGACTTGTACACCTACTACTGTCAGTATCAGTGCATTCACATGTAACTCAGCCAGATGGAAGGGTTTGCCACAAAGCCCTTCTACCTGACACTGGTAGCAATTTGTACTTCTGTCGCAACACATGGTCTTTTTGGCAGCCCTGATCAGAAGTAAAACCCCAACAATTAACACATGTGCTCCCAGGGTGCATTTTAACTAGGAAGTGACTGATGCTTTAAGTATCCTAGGCAGTCTACAAACTTGAAACTCTTTTTTGTGGTCATAGTGATGAATTATAATTGATGCCAGAATAGTTAAACACAACAGGCTGGCGAGTAAAACACTTCCTCTTCTCTTTACCATCACCTTCCAATTTTGTTTTCTGGGGAAAAGGGGATGGATTAGGTACCATCTTCTAGTTGATGTATATATATGTATCTAGTTGATGTATGAAGAACTGGTCTTTGCCTTTGTCAGGCTCAAATCACATCTCATCTAGCCAGCCACAGTGTACTTAGTCTAAGAATTTTCACGTAAGACAAGAAAGTTTCAGGACTTTTTCTTATTTTTAAGAGTGTCATGCTTTAGTTCAGAAAGGCATGGGGGAAATGGCTCAGAGCTTAACCATTGCAATACATATCTGGATGTGATCTGTACCACTCTGCAGTTTCCACCTGAGCAGAGGCAGTTCTGCCAAAATACATAATGTTTTTGCTGTGTAACAAATATCTGTTAGTCCTTTGTATTTGCCTGATTTACTTCTACTTATTATTCCATACGAATTCGGGTCCCAGTTTTTGCTACTAAGGCAGGATTGAGCTGTTCAACATGGGCAACTCTGCCATGGAGCAAAGGATTAGTGCACAGTATTCGGGCAATGGCTGGGGGTTCAGACATACAGTCATGCTAGTGACTGCTGTAGTGTAAGAGTGTACCATACAGCAGTACATACTGTCTCTGGATCTACTGCTGGAAATATGAGGTAATACAATGTGGTTATAATTTCTTCATTGCAGCTAATTCCAGTAAATTCACACTTACTGCATATGAATATTCACTGCAAGCCAATGGGTTTCCAGTAACTAGTGAAGCTGTGGCAATTTTCTCATTTACCTGGTCTCTGGACCTTCTAAGTGTTTCCAAAATACACCTGATGAAGAACACACTTCATTTCATTTTAAGTAATTCTATTTCAATCATCAGCTTTTGACTGAAGGAAGTGTCAGCATTTGCAAGAATCAATGAGGCTCCAAAATCACATCCTTGACCTCAAACTTTAAAATCACACACATTCACTTGCCTCTCCACTTGCACAAGATCACATTTCTGCAAAATGTTCATTTTTTATGCAGTTGCACAGTCTGTGTGCAATATTCTACAGAATCAGGTCTGAGGTAAGAAGATAATGCCAACTGAGGCAGGTCAAACTCTGTATTGCATAAAGCTGAAGGGAGGAGGTAGAAGGCAGGTGAATTTTCAGTTAAGTTTTTGACTTCAGCAGCTTTCAAGTGTAATTCAAATGATATAGAATAACACAATACATTGTGAAAATGAAATAAAGAAAAAAAAACCCAAGGCTGGACAGGAGGCACATAAGGTGTTTCTCTACTAAGCACTTAATGTGTGTTTCTCTATTAGATAGACTAAATCCAGAATAGCCCCACAATAAAGTAGACAAATACCCTCTGTGAGTACAGTTGCTTTGAAATTATGACAGCGTAATTTAGTTATTTGATTCTACAGATTTTTCAATTCCCCCAGAAATGTGTTGAGTGATTTATTCAGCTGATTACATTTCATTTATTCTGGTCTTAGTCTACCTGTTTTGTAGGCTCTGAGGTGAATCTTTTGTCTGCCTTAATACCAGGAATTCTGCAGTCTGGAGAAAAACAGCTACAGAGGACTGTAAGCACAGATACAACCAAGAGTAAATGCAATCCCAGAGGCAGAGCTTTAAGAACACGATTGAAATGAGTTCTACCATAAATCTACCTGCCTGCTGAAATTGCTCTGTATTAAATTAAGTATATTTCAGGAGCAGTCACAGATGCCCCATTGTCAGGATACAACACAAACACAAAAGTAAGTATTGAAATCTTGACTCCACTACAACTGACATGAAAACTGTAATTTTCATCTATAGTCCATGCCTCAAAAAGTGCCTGCAGACTGAGAGACCTTTTTTTCCATATACCTCAGTGTTTACCGCATCCAGTGTGATAACTTCTTCTGTTACCTTGTCAGTTCAAATCGCTGTATTTTCTCAAAGCCCTGTAAGTTGAATGAATTGAGTCCCTCTCACTTATACTATGACCCTTAAGAATTTGGACATCCTGGTAACAGAAGTATTTACATTTAGAAAATTTTAGAAGAAATTTACAACATCAATTTCTTTTCCAAATTCACTTAGAAGTTAATTTTTTAGTTTACTTAGTGGAACCATAATATTGCAAAAACTACAGTTTTAAGAAATATATATTTACCATTCAAAAACAATAGAAAGAATAAACTTGCTTTCAGTGCCATTTGTAATCCTTGTGAAAATGGTCCTTGAAATGCAGAAAGAAAGACACTAACAATGATGTAGAAAGTAGGATTAATGTTTTGATCCTTCACAAAAATAACATGATGACATCTTTTTCAATGGAGTAAGTATGAAATGCAAGAGAATATGAAATAAATTATGTGTGGGAGTGAACTAGGTAAATGTGGAATAAAGGAAGGAGTTTTTTATAAATCTACAAGGATTCAGAATTGGATTTGTCAGAAAGATATTTTATCTTCCACAAAATCTGAAAAGAATGAAGTTGTATTATGATTCCTGGGGTTTTAAAATTTTGTCTTCAAAAGAAAAAGTATTCTAACTTTAAAACTCCTTCCCAACCCATTCTAGCTTCTCTTTATTCTTCCAAAGCACCAGGATCTCCCATGTATTCTTTCCTTCCTTTCTCCATGAGTCTATTGTGTTGGCACTATAAAATTCAATTTTTCCTAAAATCATAAAAAGCTCTGAATGATTTCTCTCTGCTCCAAATCATGGAATGGGTTTGGATTGGAAGGAGCCTTAAAGATCATCTAGTTCCAACCCCGCTGTTGTGGACAGGGACACCTTCCATTAGACCAGGTTGCTCCATCCAACCAGGCCTTAAACATTTCCAGGGATGGGGCACCCACAGCTTCCCTGGACAACCTGTTCCAGTGCATCACCACGCTCACAGCCAAGAAACTTTCTTAATACTTAACCTAAAACTACTCTCTCTCACTTTGAATTCATTCTCCCTTGTCCTGCCAAAATATGTTTGCGTAAGAAGTCCCTCTCTGTCTTTCTTTTAGGCTCCCTTCAGGTACTGGAAGGCGTGATGCAGCGCAGGACACATTTGGCTTTCTGGGCTGTGAGTGTACATTGACGACTCATGTCCAGCCTCTCAACCACCCCCACCCCCAGGTCCTTCAAATAACAGATAGGTGCTAATATGTGCTGTGGGTTTTGGAGTAAGTGCCTCCTCTGACACCTTGATATCATCTAAAAGAACAGCAAAAGATTTCTAAAAAGGAACAAAGGAAAAAGATAACCATTTGTAGCATATTAAAGAGAACTTTAGTTTTGCAGATTACAGTCCAAAAAACCAGAGGCTTTGCTAAAAGAAGAAAAGGAATAAGCAGTAGGAAAAGGTTGGTGTCTTTAAGATATGCTTATGAGACATGAGGTTGCAGAGCATTTCTATCATCTTTGATGATAGCATTACTTCTTCTTGTAATTCTTCTTGTAATTTTTTTCAAACTAGGTTAGAAGCCCATTAATAAAGTCACTGACCTAAGGAGAATAAGGATATACCATGTAAGTTACTTTCAACTTCCTTAAAAACATTTGCCTTTAGAAAGGAAATTAACTTGCTTTCTCCCACTCTCACCCTTGAGGCCCTTTTGAACATTCCAGGCACTAAGAGAAAAATGCAGGCTCATGTCACAACAGCTTGGGAGATTTATGTGCAGATGAGGCGATTCAGACTTGCTGTCCAACAGAGAATACATGAACACTCTGCTTGTTTGCAGGATAGTGTTTCATCTTTGCTCTTAAAACACAAACAGACCCAAAAAGGAAAAACACTGCATGTTCAGTACAGCTCAGCACGACTTCAGTCAACATTAGTCCTTCTGTGAACACTGGCACATTTTACACTACAATTGCATTTTTGACCCATTCATAACATAAAAGAATTGACGACAAGGGAAAACAACTTTGTCAAGTTTATACTGCAGTTAATGTCCAGCTATTCAGGATACTGGAGACAGAGACACCCTTAATAATGGTAAAACACTGGAGTGCTGTGAGTCGAGACAGCAGTGTCCGAGTGTCGGGGGGTCAGCAGGGCTCATTAACTCTGACTGGGAGCTGGTACCATGGGATTCCAGGTTGGAAGCACTCAGGGAATTTGGCAGTATTACTTTCTGCTACTGGTAGTGTTTACTGGTTCAAAATCTGAACGATGTGAATACCTCTGTTCCTAGGAGAAATGCGACAGTATTTGTGTAGCATTATAACTAAGTTAACAGGAAGGAACTGAACCGGTCTGAACGGAATGGTCCTGTCCTTCCCATCTTTTGGAGGCATGGCTAATCTTTACCCTGAACTGTGCAAGCAAGGATAGCTGAGAGTTGATGGAATCCCTCCTCCTGAAAGGAACCTCTTTATGTGCTGCTTTCAGCTGGTACAGCCTATGTAGGCTGTCCTTGCTCTCAGTTGTCTGCTTCATTATCGTTAACATTTTGGTTTTCCTTTACCTTGTTGTTGCGTTCAACCCCAGTGTAATCTGCTTCAGGTGGAATCTTTATATGTAGCTCAGCTTCATAGGCTCCTTCCCCGTCATTCCTTGGATTTATTATGAGCATGACACAGTTTTCTTCTCCAATTATTAGCTGATCTGTATCCCTATATAGAACACATTACTTGTCAGGAGTTAAAACATGCACAATTAGGATTTACATATGAATAAAGCAAAAGGACATTTTGCTCTCAGAACATCTGTTCTGGAAAATACTCTGTGAACACAAAGCATTTTCTATAAAAAATGACCCCACGAAAAAGTATACCAGCACCTGGGTAGAAAAGAGGTCAAGAAAAAACATCACCATGGCCAAAGTGGACTGCCACAAAACTTGAAAGTTACTGGCATAAAATTTTAGAGCCTGACTACTTTCTAAACAGCAAGAAGTATTTATTGGAGGAATCACTTGCCATGGGGGTCTCATCAGCATTGTTTTCTGGAGGACACAAAGGTGGTAGTTTTCTCCTCATGACCATTGTAACACAAACAATGACAGAAATTCTCCTGAGACCTGCAATGGCACTGTTCCCTTTTCTTTCACAGCTACGGACTGATTCTGATGATGGGACAGAGTCAGGTAACTCATATGTTCCCCACTTGTCCTGCTTAGCATATTTCTCCCTCCATAGGAGAAACTGTTGCCATGTTTTGAAAATGTTATTCTGAGATTTATTTACTTCACTGTATATTGAGTACAGGAGAATTGCGTCCAAGTTCAAAGTCACTAGCACACTGAAATAAAAAAACTTGAAATCTCCTATGAACAAAAATTTGTATCATCTCTTTGTCTTCAGAGAACTAGAACCATTCCTAACAAACACCTGCAAACTACATTTTCTGGGATAATCATTACACATCATTAATGTGGTTTGGAAGTGTGTATTTCTCCATTTCTTGGTTTTATAGATGAAATGGATGCACAGATTAAAATCTGGAAATCAGGTAAGAGTGATAAGCTATAGTAAGCAACAGAACTGTGTTCTACATACTTCATTCTGTTGCAACAGTTAGCAGTGTCTGGACTTTCTTATATACAGCATAATTTATTTTATTTAACTTACGGCATTGCAGAAAGATGCAAGTCAGGAATACAGAGGTTGTCCTCCCCACAGTCAACCAGAATGTAAGCCTGTATTATTGCAAAATAAAAAATTATAATACAGTTAGTACATGCCTTTAAGTCCAAATCACTTCCTTAAATATTGCTAACCTAAGTGTCTTAAATACCACTAGCACTGCCTTAGTGAATTAAATATTTTTCTCCTTTCTATAAGTTCCTTTTAACATGGTAGTTGGAGACTGTTTAGATGGTCAAATATGTCCTTAGCAGAACAATACAACCTTCAGGCCCTTTCCCACACTAACTTGGCTTATATATTCTAGAATGCAATCAAAACTATGAGCACAAGAAAGTTTTGGAAATACTTGAAAGGCCTGCTGGTTCTATATTTATATTCAACCTACATTTTGAATTAATTAAATCCCTATTGTGTAACTTCTGGCCATGATACTCTTTTTTAAGGAAGATGACACACGTAATACTTGTAAATGCTTTCATGTTTATATACAGAAAATGTGGCATGCGAAATTCATACCTGCTCTGCTAATGAGCTTTTCTGGTAATAGTTCAGTATTGGCTTCACAGTCAAACTATCTTCAAAACTGGATGCATCCAAACTGTAATTGAAGTTTATATTGATGGGAGATAATTTATCTCTAAATTCTGTTTCATCCTGTGAGTGACAATCACATAACAAAAAGCAATGGTTTGCTATGATTATTTCAGTTAGTAGGGTATGACAACAGATTCAGACTTCTGCAGGTAAAGATGTGGTGTTTATTGAAGGTAATGGCATGATTCTTTGACAGCTGCTGGACAAATTCTGGCTGCGTGTGGTGTCATGAGGAAAGCCAAGTGACTCACCAGTAATTGGAATGCCCAGAATACATTGCCTCCACAGCCCCACATCTGGAAGAAGCTGGCTGAGCTGAGCAGACTCAGAAATTTTTCAAAGCATTAGCCTAAAATGAAGCTGTTTAAGAGAGACACACAGAACCAACTCCCATCAGCTACTGCCTGCCTTCCTTTTGAAATGGAGGTAGGACATGTGTGGATTTGTGGAGGTAATATTGCTGTACCATGTATTTGTACCATATTTGTACCATAACTTAGAATTTATATGAATTAGCAATGGTAAAACTCAACCACCTTTATTGTCTAGATATGTCCTTACATAGTCCTTGAAACTTCTCCATTTCACCTCCCAATGCATTTCTTGGACCAGACTTGGAATATACTTCAATTGCATGAGGTAACTCCACCTGCAAGCGAGCAAGTGTTGACCCTTTCTCCTTTACAACTTCAATTACACAGTTTTAATTTTTCTAAAAAGATTTTAAAATATCTTTAAAATATTTTTTAAAATATATGGATTTTAGGCCAATATTTCTGGTAAGACTCTTTAAAAACATCTTTTGAACCTGAACTGGCATGATATTTAACATGATCAGTTTATTACCTCACTGTGAATACTAAAAAAGTAAAGGGATACCAAAAAAGGAAAGCAATCTTGCATATTCGTATCAGAAGATGCAGTATTTGATCAGAATTTCCAGAAGAGCGTGAAATGAATGTATTTTTACACACAGAAACTCTACACTCTTCAAAAGAAGTCTTTCTTTAATACTTATATTGACAAATGATGAGCCAAAGATTTACATAAGGAATTTTTTCAAGGTAGCAATATGCTCTGGACATACTGAACATACAGATGAGGTCTATCTTATATCCCATTTTTGTAGTTTTGGAAATTATTCTTCCTTTTCCAGTGGCTCCTTTTTTATTATTACCTTTAAATCCCTGCTACTGCTCAAACAATGATGACAGTCCAAAACATTTTAAACAACTTACTCTGAGATAAACAAGGAAGTCCTGGCAATGGAGTTGTTTCCGTCTTTCTATCACAATGGAGAAGTAATGATGTGACTGATGGTAATCAAAGAAGAGGGTCCTCTTAACAGCTCCTTTCTGTTTCAATGAGTCTAACTGCAATTCACCTTTCAGCACTAAAGGATACAAATAAATAAATAAACTAGTTATTGATTTAACAGAAACAAAATAGCACAGAATTTATTATGCATTATAACTAATTAACCTAACCAAGTCTTTCAAGAAAAACTAATCCATGCTTAAAGTGCCTGGCTGTTTAAAAGCCCACTAGTTTTTGATCCAAAGTATGCAGGACATGTAATTTAAGCTTTCTGATTTCATTGAGGGATCATATGAGTACAGGACTTCTGTCTCTTAAAATTTTTTTTTCAAAACAGAACATTCTCCAACAAGGTACATTCTTGGTTTTATTTAGAAAATGACTTAATTTGAAACAAAAATCCTTTAAGTGAGTAATAAAAGGCTTGTGAGATAAATAGATAGATAGATAGATAGATAGATAGATAGATAGACACACACACTTTTTTTTTAAACAGCATTTTCTTGCCTTAGAAGGATCTCACTCCTATTGTCTTTCCAAGTGCAGGAAAAAAATACATCTGAAATGGAGCAGGCCAAAGTGAATTATAGAAATAGAAAACATTTCTTACCTATCTCATCTGAAATACTTTGACCTTCAAAATCTGCGCAGACTCTTACAGTAAAGCTACAAATAAAAAAAGTAGAAGTAAGTCATTATTAGCTGAAAATGGACTGACCTGGGAATCAGCAATTCCCAACTCATATCTTTTAAGTTTTATTTTCATTTTCTTAAAAAGATGTTAATTGAGATCTGTATCTGGCTACCCATGATATTCCCTAATTAAGTCAGGAAGTCTCCTAGGCTTCACTAATAATTACAGAAGACAGTCTCTGAACACTTCCTGGCAAAGGTATGGAGAAGACGCTCTGTTCCCAGTAGTTCGTGACAGAGCCCATGGGAATGACCCTTCTAATACTATTGCCAAAACTGGGCTCTTCATGCTGAGGTTCAGCAAACCACCTTTGTAGGAGGCTGCCTGCAGAAATCCTTTCTGGTTCATTATGGTCAAATCAGAAAAATCTTAAGAGCATCTAGTCAATGCTGAAGCTGTTTTCTAGCAAATTAAAACACTCAGGATACCAATGTGTTCCACTGCATTATTCATTATCTTGATCTCCTCACTACTGTTATCCTGTATACTAATGTCCCCATGCAGTGGATACAAAATCACTAACATAACCTTTAAACCAACCTGTAATCACATTCTAATCGCATGTTTGTTTCCTCTGACAGATGTAATGAAACTGCCACATCTGGGATATGTCACTCTCATGACCTTAACGAAAAATTCTTTTCTTGGAAAAAAAAAAGGCCATTATTTCTTGAGGAAAAAGAACGGCATTATGCCATCTCTGCTAAACTGTAGCCTTCAAATGACATTCCAGTCCATGCAGAAATCACAAATTTATTCATATTCCTACTTCTTTACAATTATGAGTTAATTCTTCAGTGAAGAACCAATTATTTCCAAATACACAAGGACAAAACAACAAAAATGAGGAACTCTTGTGTAATTGCATAAATGCAATTTAGACATCAGACTTCACAGGCCAGTCTTACATGTCAGAGTATAAGGGAGTATTTTCTCAAATGTAAACTGAAGAGCTGCATTGTATTAAACTCAGTTATCTTCCTTTGGAGGAATCACATAAATTTTGCCCTATCATGTTTGAAAAAAGGTTGAGTTCAAAAATGCAGCTTGTAATGCTTTACTTGTTATACAGAACAATTTCAGTGCATGCTTTATTTACTGCAATGAACAGAAGAATTAATCATACATATTTCATGACTGAAGTCATGTTCTTAAATACTACTTTAAGAGCCAAGATTTACTCCTTCCACTCCAGGAGAGCATGACAAAAAGAGAATGGCAGACCAAAAAAGCAAAAAATTTGGAGTGGATAACCTCCCACACTCTGGCCACACAAGAAACAAGACTATGGTTTTAGCAGAATTCTGCCACACATTTGTGATTTTATTATTTGGTAGAGAAATAGTTCTGAAAACATCAAAGACTTCAATTGCAAACCTAGACAAATTTAGATATGCTCATCACTTCAACAAGAAGATGTTGGGGAGATGTTGAGGGATGTTTTAGCATCAAGAAAAAGAAAAGCAGAGGGAAAGACAGACCACAAAAGAGGGCAGGAGTCTAAAAAATTTATAGAGATTTGAGATCTGACTCCTAGGCACAGTAAGAAATAAAACAGCTGAGCTTTTGAGCTTGCTTGTAGGAACAATCAATCAAACAACACAATTAACAATCAGAGGAAGAAAACTTCAGCAAATAAGAAACAAAAATGGGAAATAGTACATCATCCTAAAGCATATGCACTTTTAATGTGCTATCAATCTTGCCTCTCTGAAGAGATCCCCACATCACATTTATTCTGCTGTGTCTGTCATCACTATGAGATTATGCTTTGAATAGTATTTGACTGTAGTTACAAAATAGAGAGAAAGCCTTAAAACTGAACACATTAGCTTTTCCTGACAATCTTGGGTCAACAAAGCAGTTTGTTTAAAATAATTTTATGTTCTTCAGATAGATAGAAATATTTTTACAAGAACAAGGAACTTGAAAATATTCCTTTCTTCAAAACTACTCTTGGCACAGATGGGAGCAACCCTCTTCAAGAAAAGCCAAGCCTAATAAAATTACCTATTATCACCAGAAGTGGCTAATCCTTAGAAAATCAGAAAAGTTAGTTACCCATTTATAGTATTTCCTAGACTGGACTTTGTACCAGAAAGAATTTACTTTGGTCTGGCTACTCTAGCAGCTGAAAAAAACCAGGAAACTTACTTCAGGAGGTGAAAAGCAAGGCATTAGCAGATCCTACCAGATGTCATTTGTCATTGTTAACAATTTCTTTAGTGCACAGGTTTGCAGATGGAGAGAAAGAATGGACAATGCCTTAGCAGAAAGGCAGTGTAAGCTTTAATATTATGGACTTCCATTCTGTGTGAGGCTGATAACCAACCTGCAAGGTCACAAACCTCCACAGGAGGAGAGAAGCTGTTATCGTCTACTGAAGAACGACCTTTAAACAGTTTCCTCTTTGAAGTACAATATGTAAAAGCAAGTCAATACACTACAATTATGACACTCTAATACTTGTCCTGCTTTTATATTCTGTTATGCCAAAGTCCAATCCAGTGACCAACACAGAGTTTTAATGCTGAAGGCATCTCATGGCTAACCTACATCACATGGCCAGGCTGCAGTAGCACTAGGGCTGCTAGATAAGTGACTGTCCTTTGGACAAGTAGCCCTTGTCTCTAGAGCTACTGAAGCTAAAACCTGGTGCAGAGGTCTCCCGTACAGCAACCCAGCTGTGTTGGTAGCAACTGATACCACCTGCCTACCTCCCTTTCACCAGCCCCCGAGCAGTGAGGTATCCATCTTCAGACTCCTGTCCATATGGCTTTGCTATCTGACCCACGGAGTCAGGCTGGCCAACAGTCTATGGAAAATTTTCCACAAATTCATCTCAACAATGCCCCCATGGTCCATATCCATGGGGCACCAATCACAGCCTCTTTAAAATTATGTCAATGAGAAAAGAAAATACTAGCAGTAGAAAGGAGCAAAAGTAGAAACATAGTCTAACCTATGCAGCTAGGAAAGGCTGAAATATTATTATTTTGGGGTTTTATATCTTTGGTAGGTATTTCGTATTCAGCTTTTTTTTAAGTGTATGTAGAAATGTCACATTTACTGATTCAAACTGACTCAAGATTATAAATATTTTATTACTACTTTAATAGTAACAAATTTGGAGATAAAGGAACAAATTTTTTTTCAAAGTACTTTTTGATAGTAGGAACTTGAAGGTCAGAAATTTTAAGCAGTCTGCTTCTTGTTTCAGTGGGTTTACAGAAGGTGCGTAGCCTACAAGGCACATCTCAACTAGACGTCCAAACTGGAAAAGCACTTACAAATAAAAAACATATTCTACAAATATATATAAAAAATATATTCTACAATACATTCTACAAATCAACTTTTTATCATGATTGGACACTTCTATGCAATTTTTGGTAAGTCAAGTAACTTCTCTGACTTATTCCTCCTCTACAAAATGGAATTAACAATACTTACCTTAAATTGGAGAGAGGTGAGTAAGTAACTTTTGCAGATGCAACTTAAGAACAAATAGATAAGGTAGCTAGTGGATAATCAGACATCAAATGGTAATAAAAATACCAATGCATAGATAAATAAGACCTCCTGATAGCTAGAACCTAATCTTGAATGTAATAAATCACATGATGTGGACACAGCTTTTTAAAATTGAAAATATTTCATTTATTTACCTCTTTTTACAGACATTAATTTGCATCTTTCACACTTAGGGGGAAAAAAAAGAGCATGTTTCCATATTCTTTAATAGCTTCAAAGTTCCAGAATTTGTTCCAGATTTGCTAGTTTTGGGAACTCAGAAACAGCCACATTTTACACACAGCAGAGAATGAATTATATGTTTCTAGAAGTTCAGGACGATTCTCTTTGGGCTGTGCATAAAAATGACTTTTTGTGCATGTTTCCTCTGTTGCTCCAGCTTTGAAATTTATGTCATGGCAGAAATAATATTTTCCTAATACTTGGAAACGTAAAATAATCCACACTATTCATGCACACACACTTCCTGAAACTTTTCTGGTAGGATGTTTCCTCTTGTTCTAATTTTGCAGTGTCAGTCAGTAGAGTTTTTATACAAGCTGTACAGCTGGCTAAGAGATACAGAAACATATCCCATGGGATTGAGGAATTCTTTGCCTGTTGGAGTTTCCCTACTAATTGTTTTCATATGTACTATACAAGTTTATATCAACTAAGGAGAAAAATTACAGTGTGGAAAAGAGCAGCTGCTTTTCAGTCATTTCGTAACATGAACTAAATCTTTAGGGAACAGTATTTTAGAATAAAGCAGACAGAAATTAAATTATGCTCCTATTAAAGCTCTTACAGATATGAACCAAACATCTTCTGGCTTTTTGTAGTGGAGAAATGAAAAGAAATAAAAAAATATATGTTAAAGGAGTATGCATTTCTGCCTTCCTTTTCTAAACAGTATCTCAGAGCAAGAATATTTTTTTAAGAGAGATGTTTTTCCTCTTGTGCAAAAAAACTCACATTTTTTCTTTCAGTACTCTGTTAGTAACTGCTGTGGTTCCAAAATCTTTTCCATTATGACATTAAGCATTTTTTAAAATTCTTAAAACCTGGAGTTGTGAAACAACATAATTCGGATCAATGAACACGCTTCAGCCAAGTGTCCGTATTTCAAATTATCTTTTACATCAACTATTAAAACAAAAGGTACTTGAATAAAACAATTCCAGAAAGGCCAAAGCCTTGGAAAGTTCTGGGATTGCATAGTTCCATCAAGTGCCTTCTACATTGCTCTGTAGATGGGCAATTTTCTACACTGGATGTAAAAATGAGGAACATGATAAAGAATACGAGAAGCCCCATAAAGTGTAAAAGAACAGCGCAAGAGTGACAGTCTCTTGACAACTCCCTCCCAGATGCATTGGAAGCCCACATATTTATGAGTTTAAGTGTATCAGAGTTTAGTTCCTTTATGGCTCTTAAATGAACAGCTTCTCTTGATTATGTTTTAGAGTTCATATTTATCAATTAATTCTCTTTTGCTGAATCTTACATTTTAGATGATTTTTAGAACTCCTCTCCTGTAAAGAATGTCTCCAATGTGAGGAAATCCTCTGCCCATCTTCAGTTTAAAGGCAGTGCAAAATTTCTGCAGTCATGTTATCTTCTGGAGTCCTCCTTTACACCTTAATATTGTTTTTGTCCAGCCCACATCCTGGCAGGCTTCCTGCTTCTAATGTTCTTATGTCTTAGAAATCTCTTCCTCACAGTCTCTCTGGCAAGATTTACTAGCATTTTATATTCAACTTGTACATGTTTATGCTCTATTTTGATTTTAGTTTCCTCATTTGTTATGATTTCCACTTTTAAACAGTATCTTATGTATTTGTAATAGCCTCTTTTGTCAACTGCTCCTGAGGTCCTTTCAAAGTGACTTTTTTCTAGTGTAGTAAACATGCCTTTATGTGGTGTTATGTGCTATTAGATAGCCTCCAACTGTCCTGCCAGCATTTTGTACTTGCAACTGATCTTGAATTGTTTTAATTAGCTCAAAGGTTTTTAATGTTTTTTTGTTGTTGTTGTTGTGGTTGTTGTTTTTTTTTTTTTTTTTTCTTTCT
>VZTE01006408.1:684413-819802 GCA_013397775.1 Eulacestoma nigropectus | reverse complement strand
TTTTTTTTTTTCCTTTTCAAAGTTAAATGCTGCTACAGTTAAGGGTTTCTCTTTTAAGGATGGTTGAAACATTGTCCTGTGTGATATGCTAAAAAAAACTTTTCTCTGACCAAAGACAGCCAGAAACAACATCCTGTGTACTTCTTTCAGGATGGCCAGCCAGATATCATCTCTCTTCCGCAAAGGACTAAGATCTGTCTTTCTCCAACAGAAAACGGTGGGCCCACCAGCTCTGCATCACTTTCACTGTTACATTTGGTCAACAAACATGAGTGTTTACATGTGTTATCTGTTTTAGCTGTTTCATGTTTCATTCATCTAAACATTGCATATAATTTTGCAGCTTGACCCTAGGAGACACTGAGCATCCTCCTATGCAGAAGGAAACTCAGTGTATCAAAGGACTCAACTTTTAGCTACCACAATTAGTTAGACCATCTGTGAAGTACTGGAAAATATCAAAAAGATCTCTATACAGGGGGCTTTTGTTGCGCTCAGAGCCATGTTTCAACATTTTGAACTTCGAACACCTTCAAGAAAGAGTTGCCATAAAATTAAGGAACAAGAAGTTATTTGAGGAAGAGGATAAGGATATTTTCTAAGTAATCATGGACTTACCAGGCCACCAAAAGCTGAGAGCCGGGGAGCTGACAGGTTTTATTGTCTGGATTCACAATCATGGGGTTCAGAATAAGAAGAGCATTCACTGTCACAACAGGTCTGGCTCTGGGGGACAGAAATAAGGTTCACCACGTACAGAAGGAGCACATTAGTACCTAAGTTGCAGCAGAGGAAACACTTAAGTGAGCTGGTCACAAAGAAGCCAGAGATGTAGAGTTTCTTGGGAGAACACAGTTTTATAATGCTGCTCATAGCCAAAAGAACCGTTCTATATTTTTTTTGTCAGAATCCTACTGAGATTCACAAAAAAAAAATCACAGGTTAACACACCATGGAAACAGTATCCTATGGTTAAGCAAGAGATGTGTCCCAGGACTGAGGCACATCAGGCACATTTCATCACACTGAATTTTCTCAAAGGGACAGAGTCTGCCTTTTTGTGTTTTACAGCAGTCCTTTAGCCATCTTTCAGATTTGTTTTGTACTGTCTCCATTAAAAATGATACACTCAGACTTACTATGTCTGTTTTAAGACTCTTAAAAAAACAAACATAATTTGGTTAAAGTAGAAGTTGGTGTAGAGTATCTTGAGCCAATAATCAAGTAAACTCTGTCTGACACTTCTTGAGACAATTGACTTTGTAAACCAGGAATAATCATCAGTAAATTCTGCTGAGTATATGAATATATAGTTTTGGTGATAGAAACCATCCCTTTGAAGCTGTTACTAAGTGATGAGATAATATGTAACTGCAAGCAGTTTAGAAGACAAATGAAAACAAGTATGTGTCCAGATTCTGTTTTTTTTAAGACAGCAGTACTATTTACAGTAACTTGCATATTTCCAGCTATCCCAGTTTTCTAACTTTCCTTGTATTTTAATCCACATCTGAGCTTTTATGATTACTTCTTTGTATTACTTCAGCAAGACATTAAAAAAAAAAATTACTCTCTTCACTTCTGTGCAACAGGGAAAACCTTTTTTTTCCTAGAAAATTTCATTAATAAAACTCTATTTTGACAATATGACAAGTTGTATATTTGATACATTCTGGCCAAGAAATGGCCTCCTGCTATTCACTTTCTTAAATTGAATAGAACACATTTCATTGTTATTGAAAATACACAGTGGATCTAATTCTTCAGTGTTTCACATCCTATGCAATCACTCATGGCATTGCAAAGTGATGGACTGCAAAGTATTTGCATGATTTTTTCATAGTGCAGTAGGAAAATCAGGTCTTCTCACTGCACCTACAGCATTAGCTGAGATGAGCTAACATTCCTGTTAAACAAAATTCCTGTGCTTCCACAAACATTCAGTTGGGAAGTAGAACATGCCTTCTCTCCGTCAGGTGCTGTTGGGAATACCGACAACAAGAAGCCAGACAGGAATCAGAAACATGACTACATTGTTGTAGGAATAGATGGTGAATATTTAAATGAAATGAACTGTCAGCACGGTTGGACTAAGACAGCATTAGCAGATTTTTGCTTATGTATTTGGTAGTTTTAAATATTATAGCAAATCAAAAAGTGCATTTAGGGAAACTCCATAGTCAGCAACAACTTTTTGTTTTGTAAAATGGGATCTTGTGCATTTTTTTAAACTGAGGCTAAAAGTAGCAGTCTTTGTTTTCAATAAATGGTTCATGTCTTAACATACACAATCTCTGAAGACTGGTCACTTTAAAATTTCTTACTAGCACAATTCTCCTAGGAAAGAAATTAATTTTCAATGCCATGCCTTTTAAGTTTCTTATTTAAAATTAACTAAGGAGTCAAACATTCCAGAAGCTGCTTGAGCTAAATCTAAACATGGAAATTTTCATTGATAATTACAGGTTTTTAGCATGGGAAAAAAGCATTTGTTTCTCACAAGAAGTTTAATTTATCATCTCTAATGACCACCTTTCACACATTTCAACGGGGAAAAAGGAATATGACATTTTTTAATTCGAAGATCTCCCACCAAAGCTGTAAAATATCAAATCCATGCATTTACCACATACCTGTAAACAACTGCTTTTCCAGCTCCAAATGCACCCACAATTAAATCTGGAAAAAACAAAATGGCTTGAGAATAGATATATAGAAATCTCTCACACATTTTTTTCCATCATAAATTAGATTATTTATATTGAAATTGCAGTAACATAAAACAAATATCATAATTCTTTTCTAAGCAATTTTTTTCACAAGTGTACCTGAAAGAAAACATTTCACATGACAGAGATGGTCTCATAAATGTCTTGGTTGTATCCAGTTAACTCCCAAACTATTTAACACAAGGTAACCCATGCCACAGTCTCACTTCTCTCCAGCTTTTATCCTAAGAAATGCCATTAAAGTCTATGCATTTTATTCCAAATCCTTAATTGTCCATTAAATGAAGAGCTGCAAAACAATTTCTTGCCACTTTCATATAAGTCATGTTGAAACTTTATAGTGTTCCTTCCTGACGATCCTTCCATTCTGCTTTGTGTTTTAAGTAATTTGTTCATTAATTTAGGCATTACATCTCTGTGCAAATAAATCAGTGCAAGGTCAAAGGATGGCTGATTTGACAGCTTCTAATGTTTCCAGCATTGTAGCAATAGGTGCTAAGGCTTACAATAGTTATCCATCTAAAGCCGTCATTTTCCCTGACAGATGGAGTCAACAACACAAGCACTACACTGAGACTTGGGCATGTCTTTGTTAATGGTCATTGGCCTGGGTTTGGGAATCTATAGGCCAGAATATTTCCTCTTTTTGCCTGGAGTGCCCACACAGGGATCTCTGGAAAGATCCAGACTGGCTTGCTGGATCCATTCAGGCCTAGAGAAAAACTGGAGCCAAGCCCTGGGGGAAAAGGATCAACTTTCCTGCTGCCTCTGCCTTTGGAAAGAGCTTTGTTTCATTTTCAAAGCCCCCAGAGTCCATCTGGGCACAGCTTTCACTCCACTACTGCTATCATTCAACATGACTGACATGTATCCAGTTCAGAAGACTGAGCCTTCCAACAGACCTTGCAGTGGTACAGAGTGGCAACCTAAATTGATCTAAATAAGTTAATTAAACCAGTATTTAGGCTTGTAAACAAACCCTTATTTGCTGCTTCTATAGTAGGAGCACTGGTTTGCTTAAGAAGCCCTGAAGTCATCGAGCATGATGCAAATACCAAGCTTTGATGTTAATTAGCTGGATGGGTTTGGTCCAGGGCTGGCAGTGTGTTTTCTAGTGCTCCTCTGTCTTTGAGATGGTCAGGATTTCACAAGTTTAAACAAATACTGCAGATGGGCAACAGCCAGTCCTTCACTGAATTCCACTGATTGTCCTAACAGGAGCTGACACAGAGAGTTTATGGGTCTGATCCTCTTTTTGCACAACATTTACATTTTTCTAATTTCATTGGCCTTAGAGAAATATGTTTCATGGTCAGGAACACTTTAAATAGCAGAAGAAAGCAAGTGTTTTTATGTCCTTTTTGGGACATTTGTGAGTCGTTTTCTTTAGTAGCTTTTATAGACATCTTGCCCAGTACCAAAAACCTAAAGATGTTTTCCTCTTAAACAAACAACTGATTGAGACAAAGCCATCACCATGAAGGCTGCACCACGCACAAACAGAACTTTTTCTGGCAGCTCACTTATAGTGGCACCCATAGTAACCCCTGAAAAAGATTTAATATTTTACTGATTTTTATTTTGCTTCTGTTTGAGGGGGTTTTTGTGAGTTTTGTGTTTGGAGGGATTTTCTTCTGTTTGTTGTTTTTTAAGGAAAAAGAAATGTTACGTTATGAACAGAAAGTGAAAAATAAGATGGAAAGGGTTTCTGTTCTGCTCTTCCCAGCTGGACACTCTCTATGAATTCTGTGACAGACTTGACTTAGGATATATACTGGTTCATACTAGACTTGAAAACTCAAAAGGTTTCAGGGTTATGTTATGAGAGACAAAACAGGTAGATATCCAGACTTGTTCAGATCTTGGCCTAGTGCTGATTTCATAATATGCTTTTTCATTAAAAAATAAAGGTTAAACACACACCTTGGGTAAGCTTAATAAAATGTAGCCTGTTAGAATCTGAAGGTGTCAGATACAGCTGGCCTCACTAGCGAGTGAATGCAATTTCAGTATGTACTGATGTGCAGAGGTCCCCTCTATCTTGGTATGCTCACTTTAATATTAAAGAGGATTTTGTACATCCGCTTAATGGTTAAATCCTGGTTTTTTGGGACAGAGCTCAGCTTATTTGAAGATAGAAGGTGATGGGTCTAGAGGAACAAGGATAGGCCTCAGCCACCAAAAGACTAGTTTTCCATCAGTAGTCTTTCTGCATTGCCACCTCAGCCAGCTTTGGAGACACAGCAAATAGAATGAGGATCCTCAATCATGGTACTGCCACGAAAGTCCTGTTTGAGGCTACTTTAAGGGCAGCCAGAACTGTGCTTATCCTGCTTTTGTTTGGAAGCACTTACTTTTACCCTGACATGTCATTTGTTTTCTGGCCTAAGCCATGCTTATTCTTGATCCAAAGAGCTTGAATGAGTGAAACTACTCCGTAGAGAAAATGGAATGAAGAATGAATAAGCAAAAAAAACCCCCATATTTATAGCCAGTAGTAACTTCTACAATGTAGTGTAAGGACAAACTGATTATATATTCAAGCAGAGCATTCACTGGAAGATTAATTAGGAATTTTTCTTTGCTTTGTCTTTTTCTGTTACAGAGCAATAGTTTCACTCTTCTTTTTTCATTGCTTTCTGGGGTGCAATTCCTATATCCATAATTGGAAAAAATCGTTTTTGATGTTGATACGAATGTATGAGATTTGAATAGACATTCCATCAGAGCAATTTTACACATAGAAATGTTGAATTTGTTGTGTTTCCTGTAGAAGTTAACTTACTAATCATTTCTATGAAAAAAATGCATGAGATGTCTAAATTATCTGAATTTTGGCAACTTTCCCCTCCTAAAAATAGAGAGAAGTTTTCTTTATTAATTCTCGTTAATACTGTGCATGCAATGTAACTGACGCAAAGGTCACTAGCTGAAAAACAAGGTTTTAACAAGCAATTACACTGCAAAAGAAGCCAGCTTAAAAAAAAACAGCTTAACTCCTTATAACCCTTCTGAACAGAGCCTGAAGAAAAGCCTATGAAAACCTTTACTCCGTTGAATCAGTGAGGGGGTTTTCTCAAGCTCAGATTAAAATGTGTGATTAAAATATAAAAAGATGAAGACGTATGAGAATCACAAAATTTTCAGTTCTTCTTTTCTCATATTTCATGTTTCTGAGATGATGAGGAACCTCATTGTTCTCGTTAAATGACCACTTTGGCTATGTTGTCTGTTTGAGAAGATTCTCTATCAGCTGCTCCCCTGCAGAGAAACCAAGATCTGTAAGGAAGGGTTGGGTGGCAGCACCCATGTGCTTCTGCCTCATTGCATTTGAGGAATAAATGAGCTGTGGGGTCACAACCACACTGCAAAATTTAAGAAAACAAGCATGTAGCGACTCCACAGGAATTTTTAAGTTCCATTTTCAACACAGCTTGCAGACTGTATGCATTAAAGTTCCAACTGGTGGAGTTCACAGAGCTTAGTGCTGGAACAAGTGTCTTTGGCACATATTTAACTAAAGTCAAGGGGCACTGCACAAAGTTAAACAATCCTAATGCTTACTTCAAACTTTATTTTGCTCTGAAGAGAAGGGTTGCAAGATGCTGTCTGGTGCAGAAAGTCTATTTTCTGAGATAAAATTATCATAAAAAGGAGATGGCACTGAAAGGGACACTGGATTCTGTGAGCTTGTCTGTTCACCTGCACCTTCTGCCATGTGGCCGTGCCAAACCTGGAACACTGAGTGATAAAGGGCAGGAGCTTGCCATGATACCCACTGAGCCTTCAACTAAATGAAGGAAGTAGGAAGATCGACAAAGTCCTACTTCCAGTCTCAACAAGACATATTCATTTATTAACTCGAGAAAATTCTTTGATTCCCTGCTATTTTTAAAGGACATCCCCATTCTCTCTGAGACATGCAGCCTCAGGGAGTCTGAGCAGGGAGGAACGTGCATCATGTTCAGCATGATCTCAAGAGAAATTGCCAAGACATGGTGTCTCACATCACTACATGGAGGACAGTGGCCAAGAAAAACAACCAATGAACAGCTACATAACTGGCAAACACCTCACTTTTCAGAAACCCAAAAATGAAACGACAGCTGAGTAACCTCCCCATTGCAACTCTACCAGGATACAGGCAGGAAAGTGTTAACTTTGGGGACTCAGAATAATTTGCTGACAGCTTTAAACATGCAGTCTGTCAGTTTCATTGTATAATATAAAAAGAGGCTGGAAAACAATTATATTCTGGGTACAGGTGCTAATGGAAATTTTGTAAAAGTGAGAAAACTGCCTAACTGTAAACTCTGTTAAAAAATCTTTGTAAGCCTTTTTGCTTTTTATTTTCCTCAGCAGATCAGGTGCCAAAAAGGCTCATGATCATATTCCTATTTGTTTTCTAGGATTTCAGTGTGCATTACAACCCTAAATCTCAGTAGGAAATATCCAGAATAAAATTTCCTTTAAATGGCCATCATTTCAGGATTGATCACAGTAAAGGACACTGGCTTGTGCAGTATAGCCAGCTTTACTCAAGAATTTTTGTTAAATACTACAAGCAGCCATCATTCAAAGCAGAGACACCTTCTTCCAATTCTATCATTCTCAGCTGCCTTAATCCTTAAGGTCTGTTATGGATAACACCTAAGGCTAATTCATATCAATACTTTTCTTTTGTCTGAATGAATCCCCTTCACAATACAGAAATATTATTCATTATATTACAAAAAAAATCCCAAAGAGGACAGTTAATGCTTTATCACTTCAGTAAAACACAACTTACTGGGATCAATTGCTTTACTCTTATATTCTACTGGGCACAATACTGTGATTTCATAAAATACCGTGATGAATTTTAGAAAAGCATACCTATAAATTACAGAGATAATAATTTCCCATAAAATCAACATATTTGTACACACTTCTTGGCTTGTCACTACATTTTTGAATGATTATTCATGTGAAAAATTAATTAGCTGGTAGAAGCACTTCAGCTTTTCTGCATTTGCTGGCAGAACCCAAGCCATTGTTCTGGCTCCCACACACAGCAGTCCTCTCTTACCAGAGCAGATGCAGCTTCTCATTGATTTAATTTGTTTGTCTTCCACAAATCTCCTGGACCAATTTCATAATTTAATCATCACTAGATTCCGATTTGTAATATTGTTGGCACAATGCCTATTGTTCTCAAGAAAGTTTATGAATGTGAAGAACCCTTGCCCCTCAGAAAGAAATTTGAGGATTTTCTTCCTGCTGTTTGAGTTAATGTACTCAGCAGATGCAGCTGTTAAATACTCCTATTTTATTAAAATTAGACTGGATTACTGAAGTTCTGAGGAAATTTTGTCTTTTTATCACACTTCTTTCCTTCTTAAAATATTTTGAGAGTAGTTTGATATTAACTACATGGTATTCTTAAGATAATAGCTGAGTCCAAAATAACAAGGCATGAAGATGCCTTTATACATTTCCCTGTGCTGACAAAGGCTTGACTATAGAGAACAACCAAAAGAACAGCCCAACAGCTGTGTTTGTGCTAAAGTAGGATACCTTGAAGATGAAGCTTCAGTGGCACTGATTCCAGAATTATTCTCTTAAGTTAATAAGGAAGACTTACATAAGCATCTAAACAGGCAGGGAGCAGAGACAATAGTGCATAATTTATTTGAGCAATTAACTAATCAACAGTCTTTGAATGGTGAGTTCATCCAAAGCACTGTTCTGAATCTACCCACACTGTTAAAAGAAACTGGCTAAATCATCCTGATTCACAAACACATTTGAAGGAACCACAGTCCTTGGGAGGATATGCCACAAGAAGAAAGCAAGTTTAATGAGTTGAGTAAGTTATTCATTATAAACTATTTACTCAGCTATAACCAGCCATCAAGTGACTGAACATATGCTGAAATATGAGGGTGGAAATCTTACAGCCTCCAAATGCCTGAGCCCTGTACAGATAGAGGAACCAGCTGGAAGTGCAGCACCATCACCTAGATAATCACAGACTCCAGGCACTCAGCAGGGCCAGCTTTGAACAGATGCCCAGAAGCCAAAAGAAACAAATTTCTTTCCCATTAAACAGATTAATGGATTTCTTTTGTTCCTATGAAAATCGAACTATGCTAATAGAAAAAGACAAATAAAATTATAAATAAAATAAACTATACTTCAAAATGCATGCCTTTGCTTCATTCCCTGCTCCAGGCTTGATGACACACATAAAGCTCAGGATGGAGCAAAGGGGCCCTAAAAGCCCCAGATTTACAGGACAGAGGAAGCTGCCTTGAAAGTTACCATTATGCATCCCAGATGTCCCAGCACAGAAGACAGGCAGGAAGGTTGTGCTGAGGCAGGTATTTCAGAATAAGTTTATGTAAACCTTGCAGAGCTGTTGCTACAGAGAATCTCATGGTTATATAAATTGTGTTACAGCCCTCACCATTACGGCCTCAGACACAGCACAATGCTGCTTTGCCATGTCCTCACCCCAGCACAGGATCTTGCACAGAATTCCAGCTACCACTGTATTTGCACTTAAACTGATGGGAAAAGCCCCTCTTTTGTATTTTTTCAATCTCATTATCTCCTTTATGTCTTTAATCCCATTTACTTTTTTTTATGACTGTCAATCCAGAATAGTAGCATTAAACCAGTATTTACTATTGCAGCAGAAGTGAGATCAGATCTTCTTTGAATATGACCTTAGAACATGAGTTGTCAGAAAACAGTGAAACGGGTCATCTGCTGCAAGATGTTACAATTATGTCAGTGTTAGTATATTAGTGGTAGAGAATGTGCCTGTATGCTGTATCTGTACTGTCTGCAGTGGTATCATTAAAATAGCCCTAAAGCAGTTCGCCCATGCCGATTATTAGACTCCAGAAGTGAGCATGCAGCAATTCTGTTTGGGCAAAAACATGAGTTTGATAGTGTGGACAAGGAGTGATCAGTGATAGTTCAGAACCAAAGACAGCAAATTTCATTTACTAGTGTAGATGTAATTTAGGAGAATTAATTGGTCTTTTCCTTCAAATACTGGGTACAGGTATACTGGAGAGATACTGAGTATTTCAGGTAAGTATGGTACTAAGCTTGTCAGTGTCATGCTTAGAAGACCGGGAAAGATGCACATAGTGGCTTGCCACAATCTGACTGATATGTTTAACCTGCTTGCTTTCTCTGGTCTTATCTGACTATAAAGTTTAATCAGGTTCTGCCTCTTACATGACTACAAAGAAAGGAGCATCCATCCATTCATTACCACCATCACAACTGTTTGGCACTGCAATCCTGCTAGGTAAGGAGGAGCCCTCCGTTTGGGGCTGAAGGTGATGAACACCAGCATAGAGAGGGCAGCTGCAGGAGAGACACAGCTGTAAGGATGATCAGCACAGTTTTCTGCCTCTGCTGCTTGCCAGGGTTGAAAGTTTCCCACTACCTCCAAGTCTGCAAAGCAGAGACTACCATATTATCACCCCTGTCTGTGCTGATAAAGGAACAGTCCTGAGTATGTAACACCTAGAGTGTCTGTAAGTATGACACAATGTACAGAACTCCTTCCCTGGAAAGCTGCGGAGATGTAAAGCAAAGGCTGTACTTAGTAACAAAAACTCAGTCTTCCCTGTTGAAAAAACCTCTGTGTTTTCACAATGCTGAGAGGTCTGTTACTGTTACAGTGATATCATTTGTGCCAGGACAGCTGAAGACAGATGATCATTACACTGACAAGACTGCTAACAAGAAGGAAAAGCAGTTCTGTCTGCATGCTGACCCTACCAGAGAAAGTTCCATTTTTAGGTATGATGTTGACTAGTTAGTTATTCAGCTGTCTGTAGCCTATGCTTGTGCAATAAAGGCAGGGCATGAGCTTGAGCACTGTGTTAGTGCTGCCTATATTTTTTATTGTTAGCACAGATTAGCTGTGATTTTAGTGTGTGCAAGTTAGTATTCTCCCAGATCATAGGAGGGAAAGGTCTGGGGAATCGCCTGGGCCAAAGACCTTTCACAAAAGGCAGTTTGGGTACCACCATCCTGTTTCAGGGGTTTCATCTGATGATAGTGAGCTCTGCTGTGCCAAGTAATCTCAAGGCCGGACCACAGTTCCTAGCTCACTTTATTTTCTTGCACAAACATAATTACTGATAGCAATGAAAAATATTTGGGATTACTGTTTTTTCAAGTATTAATTCTGACTTTCTTCTCAGTAGAGAAGATACAGCTCTTTTTTTTATGTTGGTTAAATATGAAATCCACGTCAGTGGTAAATTCTTCATCTGAAGCAATACTTTACCCAGACAAAAGTCATAAATTACTAACTGCTCTTTACATCACAGAATCACAGAATGACTAGGTTGGAAGAGACCTTCAGGATCATTGAGTCCAACCCATGCCCTAACACCTCAACTAAACCATGGCACCGAGTGCCACATCCAATCTTTTTTTAAACACATCCAGGGATGGTGACTCCACCACCTCCCCAGGCAGACCATTCCAGTCCTTTATCACCCTTTCTGTAAAAACCTTTTTCCTAATATCCAACCTATATTTTCCTTGGCGCAGCTTAAGACTGTGTCCTCTTGTTCTGTCAGTTGCTGCCTGGAAAAAGAGACCAACCCCCACCTGACTACAACCACCTTTCAGGAAGTTGTAGAGAGTGATAAGGTCACCTCTGAGTCTCCTTTTCTCCAGGCTAAACAACCCCAGCGCCCTCAGTCGTTCCTCACAGGGCTTGTGTTCCAAGCCCCTCACCAGCCTTGTTGCCCTCCTCTGGACACGCTCAAGCGTCTCAACGTCCTTCCTGTACTGAGGGGCCCAGAACTGGACACAGCACTCGAGGTGCGGCCTCACCAGTGCCGAGTACAGGGGAAGAATGACTTCCCTGGTCCTGCTGGCTACACTGTTCCTGATACAGGCCAGGATGCCATTGGCCTTCTTGGCCACCAGGGCACACTGCTGGCTCATGTTCAGTCGGCTGTCGACCAGTACCCCCAGGTCCCTTTCTGCCTGGGCACTGTCCAGCCACTCTGTCCCCAGCTTATAGCGTTGCAGGGGGTTATTGTGACCAAAATGTAGGACTCGGCACTTGGTCTTATTGAACTTCATCTTATTGGACTCTGCCCATCCATCCAACCATTCCAGGTCTCTTTGCAGAGCTCTCCTACCTTCCAACAGATCGATACACGCTCCCAGCTTAGTGTCATCTGCAAATTTACTACTCTCATCTATGTTATCAATAAAGATATTGAACAGAACTGGCCCCAGCACAGACCCCTGAGGGACACCACTGGTGACTGGCCGCCAGCTGGATGCAGCACCGTTCACCACCACTCTCTGGGCCCGGCCATCCAGCCCGTTCTTAACCCAGCGAAGAGTGCTCCTGTCCAAGCCACGGGCTGCCAGCTTTTCCAGGAGCATGCTGTGGGAGACAGTGTCAAAGGCCTTACTGAAGTCTAAATAGACAACATCCACAGCCTTTCCTGCATCCACCAGGTGGGTCACCTGGTCATAAAAGGAGACCAGGTTGGTCAAACATGACCTACCCCTCCTAAACCCATGCTGGCTGGGTCTGATCCCCCAGCCATCCTGTGTGATGGCACTCAATATAAACTGTTCCATAACCTTACCAGGTACTGAGGTCAGGCTAACTGGCCTGTAATTACCAGGATCCTCCTTCCTACCCTTTTTATGAATAGGCACCACACTGGCCAGCTTCCAGTCATCTAGAACCTCACCAGTGAGCCAGGACTGTTGGCAAATGATGGAGAGCGGGTTCACAAGCTCATCTGTCAGCTCCCTCATCACCCTGGGATGGATCCCATCTGGTCCCATAGATTTATGAACATCCAAGTGGCTCAGCAGTTCCCTGACTGCCTCCTCCTGGATAACAGGGGGACCATTCTGCTCCCTGACACCATCTACCAGCCCAGGAGGACAGCTGTCCTGAGGACAAGCCGCCTTTCCAATCAAGACCGAGGTAAAGAAGGCATTAAGCACTTCCGCCTTCTCCTCATCTGCAGTTACTAAGTTCCCTCCTGCATCCAGTAGAGAACAAAGGTCAGTCTTACCCTTCCCTTTGCCGTTAATATATTTGTAAAAACATTTTTTAATATCCTTTACGAAGGTTGCCTAACTAAGTTCAAACTGAGCTTTGGCCTCTCTAATGTTTTTCCTACATGCCCTAGCAACCCCCTTAAATACTTCCTGAGAGACCTGACCCTCCTTCCAAAGATGATACATCCTCTCTTTATTCCTAAGTTTCTTCAGAACCTCATTGCCTGCCCCAAAAGCATTAACACATGGTCTGATTTAAAGAAAGTCTGAACCTCTAAAAGCTCTGAAAATGCTATACAGTGCATTAGAAATGAAATGGCAGAGTAACTCCCATGTCTCAGCCTCCCATTTCCTAGCATGGATATGCCTGCCTCATGAACAGTGCCAGACACAAGGGCTTGAGTAAATTATACAAGCACAGTTATAGTTATACAAGTCAGTTCTGAACACTTTAACTCTAGCCATGGAAGAGCTACATGCTTGTTGAATCTCACCTTAGACAGCGGCAATATGTTTATACCTGCAGCCAGACATTACAGCTATCTCTCATCTCCCAGTCCAGAACTTCTGAGAACAGAACTTCTGAGAGTAGTAAGTCAGAATAACCTGTTTTTATGACATTTTTCTTTTTATAAAATGGTTGCTTTTAGAATATACACATTAGAAAGCTTATATTAAAATTTTTGCAATTTTTCCCCCTCATCTTTCGCAACACTCTTTGAATCAAAGGCACAAACAGTAGTATGGGAATCATGGAATTAAAGGCTAATTTTCTAGAACTTCTATAGTCAGCAAGATTCTGTTTCTCTAAAATAAAACTTCCTTCCTAATCCTTCCAACCTCAGTACCTCGTTTCCTCCTTTTACAAGGGCTGCCCTTCAGCATTTCCATCAGGAGGTGAAGAAGAAAAGCTCTTTGACACAAGAAGGATTACTTACTTCATTGCCCAGTGTGTTTGTCCTAGGCTTGCATTTCCCTGTATTATTTCCTTTCTTTTTTTTTTCTCTTTTTCCCATAGGAAGGCACTCTATTTTTGTGCTAGCACTGTGCCTTGTTTGCACTATTTTTACAGCTCTGTTTTGGTGCTCCAAATCTTCATGAATTAAGGAAGAGGTGGTTGACTGACAGTAAGGGGTTTTTCTTCTCATTTTCTGAGAGATTTTCACCAGTACTGTGGAGTGCTCATCCAGATATTCAACTGAGGGATGGAGGGAAAAGCTAGTTACAGTAAATGCAGGGTGGTGTTTCTTTTTTTGATGTTTCCTTTTTTTAATTAGGTAATTCATGTAATGAAACCAAATGATCTAACATATAGTGAGCTGATAACACAATGTGAAATTCTGCAAGTAGGGATGCATGGTGGAGGCCATAATGACAAGAACTTACAATTATAGTACAATTCCTCAGTACACATTTAGAGAGATCAAGACTCATCACCCAAACTTTCCACAAATTAGCTTAAAAGATGCTCCACGTAAAGCATGCCAATACAGCAGTGAGATTTCTACTCTTCTTTCTTCCCTATGTGAGTCAAAGAATCTCTCCCTTCCCTCTATCTTTTCAATCTTAGAAATGTCAGGAATGCAAGATCCTGTTTTCTTTAGTTTTGCTGGGGGGCCTTGTGGGTACTTTAGGAAACGTTTAAATGCTGAAACTTTAATAAAGAGCTCTGTTGTCCAAGAGAACCTCATTAGTCATGGACAATGAAAGACTATTAATAGCAACATCAAAAATATGCAAACAAAAAGTCAGAACAGTGTTTAAAAGCCCATTCTTCCCTCAAACGCTACAGATCCTCTTACTTTAGTCTCATGATAGCCTCACTTTATTACTCTGCAGTTAGCTTTTCTGTTTGTAAAACTGTAATTTCTATTGTAAACACTCCTTCCCAGAAATTCCCTTCTGTTTTTGGAAAGACACCTCTTTCAAGGTTTTTACAATCCATCACAAAAAGGTAAAAGATCCTATTTTTGTCCCTTTGAAAAATTACAATTTTCACTTTTGAAATAATACAACTTTTAAGAACTCTAGCCTTGAAATAACTCAGGCTAACAAGAGTGATTTCATACTAAGTCAGGGAAGCACAGACCATTACCATTTTCCTATGCATGAACCTTTCACAATTACAAAATATCATGCTTTACTGCTCACCCTTGCTAAGCCTTCTGAACTGTGATGAAAAGAAATAGAACAGATTTGCTTCCAGATGAGAGAGAGTACATACAAGTACACTTACATTCAGACTACTTAGATGGTAGGAAAATTTTTCTTTAAAAAACAAGCACTTCCCTGGAAAACTTAACTAATGTTACAAACTTGATAAACGTGAATACATGTCAGGTAAACTCATTAGGAAGAATCAAAGCTAACCTAAAAAGGAGGAGTCCATATAGCAAAATGAAAACATAAAAGGGATGAAAAGGCCCAAATAAAATAGCTGCTTTAAGCAATTTGCATTCTCTCTGCTTTTTCGTAATGCAATCAAAGCCATTAACTATAGCTCAGTGTCTCTCTGGTCAGCAAAAAACAACTTAGCAACACAACCAAATCAATCCCTTCTTCTACAATGCAACATGTTTTTAATTAAGAAAGCATGCCAAGATGAAGGAGACCTTACAAGTTCAATAAGCTGAGACCATTCAATTTTTGGAAGTGGGGGGAAAGGGTTAAGCTTTTTATTGTAAACTTCACATGTTTTATGTTCATACAACTATTTAAACCCTTTCTTGACTTTCTGATCATGTCTTTTGACAGGAAAGGGAGTATTTGTTTTGTCTGATTTTTAACTCTCAGGAAAGCAAACTAGAACTATCCAGAAATGTCTATCCTTTATTCTGACCTCTGCCTTCCAAAAGGAGCAGTTTAGGCATGATGCATTTACCAGAGAACAGAAGTATGAAATTCCCTTTCTAATGCAAAAATCTTACCTGGGTAATCATTCTTGTCTACATCTGAGTCTCCCCTTAGAGTGAAGCCAAATCCTGAAGGCATGGACTGTGAGGCCCAGGCTCCATTGAGAACCTGGGAAGGGTTAGGGTTTAGCCCATTATTGTATCCATTGTAAATGAGCACTTTCCCTCGTCTGTCTTCTCCTGCAAATGGTGCACCAATAGCAATGTCTGCAGTGCAAAAAAAAAAGAGAATAAAAAGAATGGACACAACTAAAAATTAACTCCCTGCAGGAAAACAGACACAAATGGCTTCTGCTACTAACACACAAGAACTTCAACATTCTTTACTTCTGTATGTATTCCAGTTTAAAGGCAAATATACAAAATGTTTGCAGTGTCTTTTCTGTGTCAGACTTTCATGACGAGCTTATAAAATAATCATATGAAGAAGTTATTGAATTATACTAAATAGCCAGTCCACATAGGATTCCTCTACATAGTTCCAGGGCAGTTAATTAACTTTAATAAACCAAGATCTAATGAATGCCTGCTTCTACTTTCATATTTTTAAATAGGCACAGATTTTCCTTGATTTCCTCTATCACCTAGTTAATAAGGAGCAGCTGTTAGGTAAAACTAATTTTCTTTTTCCAGATAACACATTGTACATAGACAAAAAACTTCACCCCCTTAAACATCCGATGTTTTAGAATGCAAAAGAGAACAATGGAATATCATGTTTTCATCTATACCAATTCATCATCTTATTGAGAAATAGAAATAGTACCGAGTCAGGAATTTAACAGGAGGTCTTAGGCACTCTGGAATTAAACACTTCAATGCTTACAAATCTTGGATCTATAGCTCTCATTTTTGGGTTCTGATCTGGGAGCTGATGATGGACTTCTTTATTAAACTTGAATTGAGCACCTGGACTCTGTAGCTTCACTCTAAAGGCAGAAGTGCACCAAAGCCCTATGACTGGCATATTCAGTGACGAAGCAGAAGACTTTGGCTCTAGAGTCTTCTTAGTCTTTATACAATGTCAGAGAAAAGCAGAAATGTCTCCTGCCTGCCTCATCTGAATTCTGTAGAATTCAACACTGCCTGCCCAGAGTAGCTGAGGGTATCTGCTATGGCTAACAGGTAGAAAACAGGAATTCTCCACCATGAGGTTCAGCTGTGCTGAACTCCATGGTAGGATTCTAGGACAAGCCAGTGAGGGTACTCTCAGCAGTCAGAATCCAATGGCTTCTACCGACAGGATGGTATTCATATTTTGTGCACTCTGAACCCCAATGCAATTCTGTGACTCCTGACATGACTGATCCCTTGCACAGCAGCCACACAATGAGGACATTGCCCTAGAATCTAGTGTCTAGAACATCATGAAAAACAGCCCTCATGTTAAGGAGAAGCAAAGTCCATTCAGTGGGACAACTATTCTGAAGGCTACTGTGTAAAACATCTCCTCCAGGAAAAACTTCTTGGGTGTTTTAGATGCAGAGACACCTGCTTTGAAGATCCCTAATATCCTGGAAATAGGAAGCAAGGAAATGCACGCAGGCAAAACTAAGGTGCATGTCTAGAAGGCTAACTCCAGGTGCTCAAGACATCCCAGCTATCTCAGGTATTCAAGCAGTTAGTTTAGTTGTACTGTTATCTTGAATGTAGGCTGCCAGTTAACTTACATGAACATTTTGTTGTGTGCATGTGCTGTAAGCACTTGAGACAGAACCCATTATGCACCTGTCTTTTAGTACTTAAGTACCAGTGGAAGGCTGATTCCAAAATAGTACTTCTGTACTTGCCCAATTCTTTCACAAAATGCTCCATGTATTGAGCCTCATTCAATTATCAAACTCTTCCAAGCATTTGAGGAGAGAAGAACTCTGCTTTCAAAAAAATGAAACATCTTAACTAAGTAATTAAATGTTATTATAGTTATAAAACAAAAGATATTTTTATTCAAATAAACATACTAATATTTAGCAAAAAAATCACACTGTAGTCAATATGACTGCCCTCTTATTGGTCAGCTTTTCATGATTTGGGTCTCAATACCAGTTTCATTAGCATTAGCATAAATTCTCATGAATTTCAAAGGTGGTTACACGTTAAAAAGCCTTTTCCAGCACTGCACAAACACTTGATATTTGCTGTTTAGGCATTTTTAATTTCAATGTTAAACAGAGATATACTACATTACATACAAATTACCATTATATCCGTCTTGATTGAGATCTCCAAGGTGTGTGATTGCACTGCCAAATCTACCAAACACTTCAGTGCCTGTCAGAATTTGTGCATCTTGGAAGATGAATGCACTTTCTTGCAGGTATAGATAAACTTGCCCAACTTCTTTAGGCTTGCTCTCAAATTCTCGTTCCATAAAAAGAGGGGCACCAACTAAGATATCATCTAAACTGGAACAAACAAGAAACAGTGTCACTGAGAGACTGAGTGTAAACAACACAGTCTATACATTTGCTAAACAGGAAGCTGACAATTATCATACAGTCAGACTAACCGAGGTAAGAAGGCACTTTTGGAGTCATACACCAAACACTTGGTCAAAGCATGGTCAATTAGGGAAGGCTGTCCACAGCTCTACCCAGTCCAGTTCTGAATACCTCCATGGATGGAGACTCCACAACCTCTCTGCGCAACTACTTCCAGTGTCTGATCATCATGACAGCAAAAATGTTTCTTTCTAGGTTCAAACGGAATTTCTTGCACTTCAGTTTATGCCCACAATAGACACTGAAAACTTACACTTTACAGTTAATGATGCTGAAGTCAGGAATCTAACTAAGAATCTGTGTTACTAGAACAAATTCTGTAGATCTGTTCTGCTAACAGTGTTAGTGAGAAACAAATTTTAGTATAAAATCTAGTTTTTGCAACTTATACATCAGTAAGTGACCAAAAGAAAAAAATCCCTGCCACTTTACAGCAGATTTTTGAGTAACATAAATGAAACACAAGTAGACCATCAATTAACAGAGAATGCCTCATCTTCAAACAGAAGCTGGGAGACAAAGCCAAAGCTCTATTTCTGAAAACACTGCTGTTCAATATTAGGTACACAGGTAGCTGCAGCGCTCATAATTTTCTGTACGGAGTTAAAGAGAAAGGCCATAATCAAATCACAAAAAAAAGATGCTTAGAGGGAAAAGACTTTCTGTCCATTATGCTACTCCAAGAAGAATCAGTAAAAGAACACAGACTAATCAAAGCTTATTTTGCATGTTGTTGTTCTAAACAGTCGTGTTTTAAAACATGTTACCAACATTTATTTAGAGGGAATAAAAAGACCCTTTTATGAACTGTGAAGAATAAAAACAAGTGTGATTGACAGACTCATAACAAGCAGAAGTATTCTTAATGGATTATTCTGATATATGAAATGATACTACCTGATTAACTGCTGAAGGTTGCTCAAGGCCATATAATAAAATAATGTGCATTATATTCAGTGGACATTGGTCATCTGTATTAAAGAAGTCTGTTACTGCAAATAACTAGGACTACTTGATTCCACAATATTTAATTTGGAAAACATACTTGCTCTAATGTGAAAGTTTTTTCAAACTTTGTAAAACTCGTAGAAAACTTTCTATTCTCAATTTATCATATTTCCAATATGAGGCTTTATCTGTTAGCAAACCAAATAGTAAAATTGCACTACAGTGTTTTTCCCAGTCCTTATAGAAAAAAAATCTGTATGACTCAGCAGTACCTCAGCTACTGTTTTACCATGGACTATACTATGATTCTACGATATATAGCATAGGATTTAGCACAGAATATTTCATCTAGGAAAAAAAAACTAATTACACTGTAGAACTTACACATTCTATAAGTTGTGACAAAATACTTCCGGGAATGTTTTTTTCCTACTAAGTTTTATAGTATGTTTCCATAAAGGAAAGTGTAATTCCAAATGTCAGGTCAGTTTGTTATAGCTGTTCCTATTTTTTATGTTAGATTTTACCCTATGGCATAAATAACTAAAAAAGGAAGGAAGCAGATGCTGACTTGACATCAAAGGTGGGATTTTCCTTTCACACTAAACATCAAAAGTCCTCCTCTACTAATGGAAGATGTTTGTGGCTGGGACAGAATATCAGCTGAAATGGTTGCCGTGAAACAACAGCAAGAACAAAAACAAATTATGAATGCTCTTTTTAAAATAAGTTATTTTACATATGCCATGTACTAAAAGCATTACACAGTAGCAGTATCATCAGTTACTATTTTAGTACCTCACAGTCCAGATACTCCCAGTACATTGGGACCCTATAGAGTTAAGTGCTGTAGAAACCATGAAATGGAAGATGAGCTTGGCTCCCTTGAATATTTCACAAATGAGCAATTATAAGACTGAAGAAAGATATTTTTAGAGTTGATAAGGAACCAAATCATTGAGAGTCAGAAAGCTCCCAGTACATTTATGTAAAATAAACAGATACCCAGATATCTTTAAAATCCTGTTCCATAGAGCAATATCCAGAGTGCCTAAAAATGGTGAAAAGAGAGAGGCAGACTATCTATTGTGTACTAAAATTCTCTAAGCAGAAGCCTAACCCAGAACAAAAGATTGACCAGGTGAAACAGAAAGCAAGCAGACAGGAGTGGAGCTTGTTCAACAAGGAGCACAGCATCTCAGCTAGAAGTGCAGTACTGGGTTATTCTTCTGGTAAAATTTCAACTTTGCTAAAATAAATGACAATGACTGTATAAAATGCATCAACAGTCCAGGGAGCAGGGACCAGAACCCGATAGCTAAGACGGCTCATCTTCTGATGTGCGGAGGAATAGGTGGAAGAAAGGCAGTCATCTAATACACTGACCAATTTCTAAACTGGTTGCAGGCAGCAGAGCAACCTGGAACACCCACAGCACTTGGTTTGCCTTCCCTCCAGGTTTTCATACGTACAGCCCCCACCAAGGCCTTCCTTTCCTCACCCTCTGAAAATTTTCCCCTTCTCTTTCAGAGCTGAGCTCTGTAGGTCAAAGCACACCGCTTCAGCAAGTCCTCTGCAAGAGGGAACTCTCCCTTAGGCAGTTCTAGAGGTTTGAGACTAGAGTTTGGGTTTTTTGTGCTGTCACAGCAGTGTACTATAGCTAGAAAGGAAGGATTTGTCAGCTACCCAACTCTCTCTGATCTTCATTTACTTTTTTCTGGTTCCTTTTCAAGTGGGTAAAATAACCAAACAATTGCTGCTTACCATACTTTATACTCAGTTTTGCCTCCCAGCTTCTACAATTTAATTATTTAGATAACAAGGAGTCAAGGCGGCATGGGGGGGTGTGTACTTCTTGGGTTCTAAGTACCTATGTGATTAGTATTATGCATTTTTGTTGGTGAAGGAGGATATTTCAGTTGGTCTTTTAAATTGTAGGATCTTGTATTTACAAAATTGAGAGTTCTGAGTCAAATTCAGTTTGATATGATTGCTTTTAAAAATCCGTAAGAGTAAATAAAAGCAAAAGCCCCTGGACAGTAATATTAAACCATGAAATGCTGTTCAGTTTGTAGCGGTGTTTTGAACTGGTTCATTAGATTTCATTACTGCACTAAGATGCTAGAGTTAACATAAATTATATATTAATTTTTGCTCCAACACAGAAAAGTAACCAGCCAGTATTACTTCCCTTCTGCTTAAAAAAAAAATTTAAAAAGCACAAAGCTGACCACCTGCTGAGACTGTGTGCCATTCCTTCGTATCCTGCAGAGTAATAAAAAGCAGGAATATGGGAAATGTCAAGAGGTCAAAGTATGGCTATGAAAAGCTTTGATACAGGCCAAATAAAAAACCCAGTAAACAGTGTATTTCACTATTTTTATTGGACTGTTTTCAGCTTAAATTGAAAATGTTCTCTTTTTCTCTCTTTACTAGGAATGCAGCCTGTAAGTTGATGGCAAAGCTTGGTTTGTTAAGCTCCATTGTGGATTTCTTATGCAATGGGCAACTAAAGGGTAGTTCAAACCATATACTCAATTTCCCTCTTCTGCCTACAATCCTTACGTGGTACTGGTAAAACTGCACGAGTCACTTTGGAATACTCACAGAACTGCTGGGCCAGCTCTACAGAGCTTTTTTTCCTAAGATGAGTCTAATCTTTGAGCCATATCGTGAGTCTTATTACAGCAAAGCACCATTCCTAATAATCTTGTATTAATTTTTTCAGCAAATAACTGAATTAGGTTTCTCATACTGATAAGGCCATCACCACCTCCTTATGTCTATCTGAATAAAATGCCTAAGTGAATCTGAAGTGTTAATCTCCCTTTTGCTTTTTTTCTTCTTTTTTACTCTTCCTTTCAGATAAATATTTCTATTGACTATATATGCAAACCAGCAAAGACAGGCTACATATCTAATCAGACATGTTTATCAAGTAGATAAACTACTTTTTGTGTTTTGTTTTCTGTGGCATGTTTGGATCTCAGGAAGAGTCTTTAGATTTCTTTTAAGATATAGACTGAGAGACCACACAGGCCTCAACAGCAGTTTGATTATATTATTGACATAAACTGTGGTTTTAGAGGTACACAGAAAATATGAGACCTGCCAAGTAACTCTACGGTTAACAGGAAATAACCTGCACAGGAAATAGTTTGGTTCAGTCAGAAGTTAAATAATAAGTTCCCTCAAAGTCTAATGAGTGTCTATTAAACCTTAGATTAATGTTTCTCCACCCTTGCACATTTGTAATACATCAGTAGGACTAAATTAATTCTGACTCTGTATATCATAAAACCAGAAATTTTCAAAAGCTGTGATACTATGACAAAATTTGATCTCAGAAACTTGGAAAGATTTGAGTACTATGAAGCCACTATGGAAACTGCTGAAGCTTCTGTTTTGTTGTTGTTGTTTTGTTTTGTAACTGCAATAACACTTTATCACCTTGTTACTTTTCTCTTCTCTTGTATTCCTCAGTCTTTAAAGGGTCACTAGTCACTGATAAGAAGCAATGGCTTAGCCCAGAAAAATTATTTCATGCACTATGTTTAAGCACCTAATAAGAAATGATTACAAGAAAAAAATACGAAGTAGACACATCTGAGACATTTTGCAATAAGCAAGAGTATGCCACATTTCTAAATATCGTCCTGGCTCATCTTTGTGCAGACTTCCAAGGCTTCAGGGATTTTTATCTCCTTGCTAGATAGCTACTATCAATATTCTCTTACTGAAGTCCTCTTCTTCTAAAATATTTAATCAGACTTTACATGACTTGAAAGTTAACAAGTGTTTTGTTCAATAGAGCCTGAAACTCCCAAGCATCTTAGGGATATGATCCCCAAGTATCATGACCCTGGGAGTGGAGCATCATTCTCCCTCTGACACACACAACGCCTGCCATAACAACTATTGGACACAGACACTTGGTCCTTAGGTGATAAAAATGGATGGCCAACCAGCAGGTGCTGGAATGAAAAAAGAAGAGCTGATGACATTGGAAGGCTATTAAAATTGAGAAGTGAAGCTATGGATGAGAAGAATTACCTGTATGTGAGAAGGGGACAATTAACTTATGACTTTCCCCTATCTCTTCCCAGTGGTAGCTAGTGCCGTTTATTCACTGTTTTTCTACCTAGATCTGTGTCCTAGGACTCTGGACACTCCTCTGACACACTGTTTTGAATAAATATTTGGGAACATAAACTCACCCAAACTAGGCCGGCAAATACTCATGGCCACTGTGACTGCACAAAGATAAGCCTATGTGAACAATTAAAATTAGAAAAGCAGAGAAGCCAAGAAAAGCATTTTGAGGTATGAAGCACCTGAAAACCTACATTTATTAATAAATATCAGGCATTGCTTCTATTAATGTTCAGTGGAGCTGAATATATTTGGTAACCTACCCATCATTGTTAACATCAGACACTGCAACTGTGTACCCAAAATAAGACGCCATCTGAAAGTAAAAAACAACAGACAGGCTTTCATATCTGATATCAAGTATAAAGTTTCTTACTGATAATCTTCTTTGTTTTTATGGTCATTAATACAAAAAAAATTATATATTCTTGAAACTATGTTAATGAAACTAGAGATACAATATTTCATCACATAGTTGCTTGACATTACCTGCTCACCAGTGAAATTCTGGATAAAGGTCAAGTCGGAAGAATTAATAATTGAGACCTGGTAACAGAACGATAAGGAAAGTTTCAAGCACACATGGACATGCTACAGCATGACATCATTGCAAAAGAATTTGACACACTGAAAGATGGTCCAAGTAGCCAAGAAAAAACAATTATTTTTCTGTCTCACCACAGTTTTCCTGTTTGATCTTGAACAAATCGCTAAGATTTCATGACTCTCAGGTTCCCCATGAAAAAAATAAGGAAAAGAATTTCCCTTCCTTGCTGGACACTGAACAGCAGCAAATCATAGACTATCAGCTAATCAGTGACTAGGCATGAAAACATTAACTTAAAACATAAAGAAGTATATACATACATATATAAATATATATACATACACACCTTTTTCCTAAAAAATTTTAAAAACAAGTTCCAGAGGCACAAGGAATTTGGGGTCCACAAAACGAGAGAATGTGTCTGTGGCTGGGATCTCTTTCCCACCCAGGTTAGTTGTGGAACTTTTTTCCTACGAGTTAAAAGCTGTATCCACAAACATATATTGTTTTCTCCCTTCACTTCTAACTGCATATCATGACTCTTTGCATCTGGATTTCAGTGTATACACTTACAGCACTGAAAGTAAACACTGGGTATGAATAATCTGAACTTGGACTCCTCTGCACCATGGACACAGCACCGCACAAAAACATACTAACCTATGAGTGAGCTTAGGTCTGATAACACTTGGTGGGTATAGGGATACTAGTCAGACTCAGAGCATGTAATTGTAATTGTGACTGCCTATTGAAAACAGACTTCAGAAGGGACCAAGTGCTTACCATTCAAAACTCAAACCAGTAAGGCATTTCAAACCACCCAGATAGCCTGAGGGTGAAATTCAGTGGCAGTTTTCTCTGATTTGAAAGTTTTGTATGAAAGGGAAAGAAAATATAATGTAGCATTTAACCTTACAAATAGATTAACTGCCTTCTCACTATAAAAATTACAAAATGAAGGTCCAGGACATACATAGCCAAAGTTCTGTGCTCCCCTTGGGACTCCAGCAACCAGCTCTGAAAGGATAAATGATCAACAGTGAACTGGTTTTGCAATATGAGTGGTGCATGCAACATGTATCCCACGCCACTTAAACCTTCCTTGATACATATATGTCAAATCCCTTAGGATTTTGATTTGTGATCTGTATCAGAAAGACCTGTAAATCACTTCAAGCCATTATTTCATAAGACTATAGCATACCTTCAGTGCATTTACTTGCACAAAACGTTACACTCTGCCTTTTGAATACACCCATCCACGGATCTCTTTCTGTTTAGCATTGCTTAGCATAGCACAGTATAATAAAGTTCTTGGTACAATTCAGCTTGCTACCTGACAGCTGTGGATTGACAGAGCCAGAATTAGTTACGGCATCGCACACTAGAGCACAGAAGCTAAATAAACTGTCCTTACAAATACTTCTTTTCTTTTTGCCTACCAACAGTTTGTCTCATCCATTATTTTGCTTGATGCCATGTAAATCCTTGACAAGTTCTGCACAGTCTGCATTACAAGGAAATTTTTGTGAGTGGCATTGGAGGGATCCACTGAGTAAGAAGATCAAACATTAGACCTAGCTGCCTTCTAGGAGTAATTTTGCTCAATGGTGAAATCTTAAACAACAAGTAGAACAAATGAGTAAAAAAAAAAGAAGGAAAAAGCTAAGTCCCAGTCTGCAGTCTTACGGTTTAAACCTTCTCTCATTAGGATATCCACAGCAGAAGACAGCAGCAGGAACTTCAGATAACAGAGCACCTCAGCCACCTGCTTGTACTGACCTAGCCTTCCTCTGTTTCTCACTGGGATCATATATTCCCCTCTTACTGAATATGTTTGGTCAAGGGGAAAGGGAAGTATTAATGAAGGCTTGAACAGGACACAGGATGAATCTCGATTCAGCCAACTATGCAATATTTTTGTGCCAGTCATTCACGTGACATACTGATTCAAAGATCACCCATTATAAAACCCTGAGTATGCATTAAAAAAGAAGCAAAAAATGTAGCCTTCCCTTACAGGGCATACCTCTTGTTACACATCACAGTCTTTGGCTCAAAACTGTGTGGTTTTTTATTTTTTGAATCCTTCATAATGCAGGACAGGCAACTTTAACTTCAGAGGGATTAAGCAGCAGCAGTTCTGGAGAACTGGGTTTACTTGTGGAAATGCACTATGTCTCTATTGGCTTTGTGAGTCTGGGCCACAGAGCTGTTCAGCCCCTCAAGAAAGCCACCCCTTAAAGAATTCAGACTTTCAGGTTACTTTAATTCTGTTATGTTACACTGTGTCAGGAAATAATTTTCTCTGAGAATATTGAGTACAGATAGCTTAAGTCTCACCAGTGTTTCAAATGTATAATAGGTATGTTCCCATGTAGAGACCCAAAATGGAGAATTTAGTAAGTGCATGGCCATATGGTTTTCATTCAAGTACATAGGTTCTTACCTTGTTCAGAATCCCCAGTAAATTCCCCAGCAGCCACTGAGTATCCTGTTTAAACACAAATTACAAAACAACCACAAAAACCAAAACCAAACCAAACCATACCATACCAAACCAAACCAAAAACTTGATAAGCAATTTCTTTCAAAAAATATGCAAGGACCATCAGATTCATCCTTTCAATGGAACCTCTGAATGCAATTTTTCTAACATTAGCATACTAAAACTGTGTGGAACAAGGAAAATTGTTTATCACATTATTATAACTAAATTTATGGTAGGTCTGAATGTATAAGAAATTGATCCCTCTTAAGCAAAAATGAGCTTCTAAATCATTAATACTTACTAATTTATCTGAAAAAAACCAGCAAGTACTATGGTGTTTTGCCCTTATAGCTATTGACACAATTTAGGTCTTCATTATTGTACTGTAATGTGTGTGTCCTGGTTGAGCTTTATATGGAAAACAGATTTCCAAAGATGCAGTAAAACACCTCTTGGAGCTGTAGTAAACCTGTGAGATAGTCACTATTTTAACAGTAAAGAAACACTTTCGGATTGTATCAGGGACTTTAATTTCAGATCTATGGGCAACAGTGCAAGGACGTGTCTTCACCTTCAAATTCCACTGAATCTTTTCTATAACTGTGAAGAAAAACCTGCCTTACATGCAGAGGCATGTGAGTATCATGAAAATTCTTAGAGATCAGTACTAATAAAAAGTAGATAAGGAGCCTTTTTTCTATTAATTACATAATATCTTCAAATTTACTTTAGTTATTGCTTACTTCAATTGTATCTTTTAAATATCAGTGAGAATAAAGTAGGTATTTGTGTAGTACTGTACAAAATACCACAGAACTGAATTTGAATTTATCTAATTAAAAACTGAAATTGTCTTTTAATTACATAAAATTCAATCCATCATCTTGCAATGAAAAAATACATAAATGGGAAAATTTTGTATTTCTGCTTAACTATTTAAGATCAAATAATAAGAACCCTAACAAGCCATTTAAGATCTCAACCTTCAAACCCAGTTGCTGTGCATCATTTTAATAATGTTAATAATCTCACTGAAGTAACCAGCAAACTACTGATTTGCTGTTGTTCTTAAGGTAAAACATATTGAAATCCTCTCACAATTGGGACAATAGTAAAATAGGGCTTGTTTTCCTATTTGTATAAGACTGATGCTTTTAGAACATATTGCTAACTCATAGAGAACTCAGCTTACCCATGTAATTGTCATCATATGAGGGTGGTGCCACTCCTGTTTGCTTCTCTCGTGCCAGTTTCCTCAGAATATCCTTGAAGGAATAATTTGCAATGATGTCCGCAATACTTGCAGTGATTACCTGACCTGGATTCAAACAGCTTCATAAATGAAAGGGACCTAAAAGAGGGCCAGATGCTATAAAATAGGGCTAGCAGAATACCAGAACAGAGCAAAAAGGATGCTAACACAGCACAGATGCAAAGAGTAGATAACTTCTCTCAAGCTTTCTCCATTATTACCCTAGAAGTCTCAAGAGTATCCATAAATCAATATCACAAGGCACTGAATCTCTATCTAACCATTACCAAAACATCTCCAGACTCATTTCAATGTGCTAATTCAAACTAAAGTCACTGCACTGTATAAATGTAGTAGACCAATTAAAACAATTTCTCAATGGAGAATTCAAAGCTATGAATTCCCTACAATCACAATCAATTAGATTTTCTCCTTTAAAAGCAATGCAAAAACACATATCAAAGAAGCTGACAGTGGGCAAGCTGGTAGGCAGAGGCTGGGAATCAGCTATATCACACATGCAAGAACAGGTTAAAACAAAAATAACCTCTTAAGCCTTTACTGAAACCACTTCGGAGTTTATCTACATGAGAAACTACATCTTGGAACCTACAGCGATGCCACAAATGAACTTAAAATACATGCAGATAACTATAAAAGGTTGTGTTCAGAAACAAACAGTAACAACAATTTTTTAAATGGCACATTTACTGTACAAGTATTAGCAATTTTTAAACCTTCAGTATTTCTAGGGAAAAATTCAACTTATTAATTAAATGACAAATATACTAAAATGCCAACATAAAAATAGTTTTTTGTATTTGTTTAACTTCCTAGACAACCTACATCCTGGATTTTCATGGCTTATTTTCATGCTCAGTTGCTTGTTAAGCAATTCTTTTGATTTACGTTTGTTGAAAATAAGATCAGAGACTGGTTATCTTAAACTGACAAAACAGTGGAAATCTAGAACAATGATACTTTCTGCTTCATTTCTTAGATCCAGTTAACCAGCCAGGTGAACATACCTTGCCAATAAAAACTACCGGGCCCGCCTACTATCAGGTCTCCATTCTACAAAAAGCAGAATGAAATAAAATTACACAATAAAAGAACACAGCAAGATAAAACATGCATTGGAAAAACCAATGTAAATTACCAAAATAATATCAGAATCATGCTAAAGGAGAATAGCCATGTTCAAGGAAAGGATGTAGGTGCATGGATGTCCAGGAAAATCCACAGTTAAAAAAAGTTGAAATCACCCTAAACATGTTCACTTGAATGAAAGCCATTTATTTTACCACTAACGTAACATTTCAAAAATTGCTGCTTATTTGTAACAAAACAAAGTTAACAGAAAAGAGAGTGCTCACATTCAATGAAATGATAGTAATGTTTCCTAGAGAATTACACAACGCAGCTGCAGAACGCTCAAAACAATGGCAATGGTCAAAGTTACCTGAGGCCCCGGTGCTGCAACAATGGCACAGATAATAACAACCGTGCAACGTTTATCCTTTGTCCCACAACATTGTTTCTGGACCCTCCTGGCATTTAAGAAAACCTAGTTCTTTCCCTTAAGCACTTTCACCCCAACATGAGAATGATTTTACTCAATGACTAGTCTGCCACCAAAAATACCCTTATATAGGCTGTTTTAACCTTTTAAAACTAGTTGGTACCTGCCCCACTGCTTCCTAGAAGTCAAGTAAAGCATTTTAAGTGGGACAGATTGACATAGAAACACACAGAAGTTTTTGCCTAATTATCTGTTAAGATAGACTGAGTCAGATTGGAATGCTGCAAAGAGATAAACAGGTGCTGATTGAGTATTTCTTTTTATTAATGAAACCAGAAAGTTCGAAGCTTGAAAAGGAGGAAAGAACTTGCAACAATTTCACAAAACTTTCCATACGCAACAGCATGGGGATAAAGTCATGATCACTGAGACAGCTCTTGAACCATGGGGATATATCACAATGACATTTGGTCAAAATACTTCAGAAGCAGAATCTCACCTTGTAAAAATCTAAGCTGAAACCTGCTTGACAAAATCCTTGTCCTTCAGGATCTGCATTGCCTGCAATTATGAAGGTAGAAGAATTTTATTGATTTCACAGTGCATGTGGAAGATGACATAGACATCCCTGGAGCTATAAGGCTATGAAATGCAAAACTGCCAATATATATAAAAATATGTATTCTTTTTTAGAAGAGGCAGAGCAAATCAAGACATTTTACAGAACCCTGAACACGCAGCCCCCTGTGAAGATTTTGAAAAATAGGACCTGCTACTTGGGACTTTCTCCTCTCACTGCCAAGAAAGGACCCTTGAAACAACTGTCAGGGATTCAGTTTTAATTTAGCTGGAGATAAAAAAGTAAAAAACTCAACAAGATTGTAGAATGCTCACCACAGTCTGATCAGTCATAAATACAAAAATAAGTGTTTACTGAGGCATTCTCAAAAAACGTTGACACAGTGGAAGGGTCAGGATGGGTACATGGAAAAACAACCTTCCTGCTTTTGACTACTTTTATTTCTATTCTCCAAACCCTTATATAATTGTGCAAAGTGTGTTGGCATGCATCTCATGGCAATTCTATGTGTGCCAGAGAGCCAGAAGACTGCAGGATTAGGAAACTGATAGTAGGAATGGCCACTTGAACTCTCTTTTCAAATGACGTAAGCCTTTGCTGAAGCCTCAGTGAGACACCAGTAAGTACATAAAACAGATCTTAAGGTCATCATTTCTTACAGATTCAGCTTCTTTCTGTACCTGTCCATGCAGGGACAAGGATGAGGCTTTAAAAGGAAGACACAACACGACTGCATTTAGAGCCCTATTACAATAGACATAGAATGCTGAACAAGAGGAATGACTGATAATCATCTAATGTGTGGTATTTTCTGCAGACATCTAGGTAGCTGAACCTGGTTCTAAATATACATGTGGTTTATCCCTATTCCCCAAGAAGCAAGGCCCTGAGGTCGCTACTACATCCTCAGAACAGCACAGGGAAGAGCATGGAACAGCAGTGTTAATGTGCACAGCTTTCTTCCATGTTGAAGGTTCTTCATAAATGAGCTCTTGTGGATGATACTGGCCTGAGTGGTGATACAGGCTTGTGTGCTTCTATGCAGGGTCTGATCTTCAAATCATGATCTTGTGATGAGACATTTCTACTTGGTGTAAGTATCAATAATTGGTTTAATATGCTGTCTGGTTCTTATCTAGATCTGTTTGCTACATTTTAAAGCCATAAAAATCGAACCAATTATAGCTCATTACTATAACTGCACACAATTTACTTAAGTTTCTCCTCTTTCAATTAATTATAGAATAAAGCATCCAATTGCAGGCATATAGTTTAATGCTGATTTTTCTTTACACCCTCATTCAATGCAATAACATAGAGTAACCTTCATTCAGCCAAGACTAAATGGTGTGAAGACTGAAAGAATGAAAACATTGAGTGCAAAATCAATTCCTTCAACACAGGACTGTTCATATTAATACTTACTGTTGCGACAAGGTGAATATTCAGCATAGGCACTGAAGTTCTGAATTGCTACATAGCAGGTGCCAACCGGGTCCTTCTCAGGACTGTCTTTAAGGGTTCTCCAATGATACAAAGGAGCACAAGCCTATAAAAACAGAAACACAAAACAGAAAACACATATACCTTTCATACACTCTTGCATCTAGCAAATGTAGTTTTTAATAGACTGTGTACAAGGATTCTCTGGTGTTGTATCATTCATATAGCAATGATTACAAGATACTGACAGAAGAAAATGCAGGACCACTGCTTTATCTAATTTCATTATAACCTGAAAAGCACACTGATGTTTCACTTATAGCCCTTGACAAGTGAAATCTGTCAGGGACTACAAGTCACGTTTAAGCAATGTTACAAATACCCTCTAAGTCTGCTTCACAAGTAATATGCTTGCTTTATTACTGCTCATTGCACAGGAGCTGATCCCGTAATTTAAGATGCATATCACATATATGTGGCTGAAGGCAATCCCAGTTCTGTCCTGGTATGTCTTAAGATAATAGGTGTAGCAGCAGAACCGACTCTACTTCACTTAGCAGGAGATTTGTCAGGGTGTTGCGTCATATTGTCAATCACAACCATCAGTGTCTGCCTTCTTATAACCCCCTGGTTCAAATCTTTGTAGATAGGATACAGTTATAATGCATTCAACAGTCTGAGTGAATAGCTTTTTGCTAAGGAAGTTTTGGCTAGATATTTAGTCTTCTATGTAACAGCAGTGGTGTTACAAACATGACAGTGTAAAGATAAAAGATACACAACTTGTATAGAAAGCATTATCTTTTTTGAAAGTAATCCAGATAATTAGAAAAATAAGAACGATAAGCTGTCAGGTCTGCAAGTCGTTCCTCACAGTTTCCCTGAAACTTTCCATTGCCTGGGAGGGTGAAGACACTACCTCTCCCTGCAACCTTGCCTCTGTAAGATACAAATAAATCCTTCATTCATGTCCTATCTTGTCCTACTTTTTCAATGACAAACCTGTCTACCTCTGGCAAGGTATTGCTATTATTTACACTATTGTATCAGCATTTGTTCTGCAATCAGTACCAGCTGTATGAATCACAGTGCTACTCAGAGCTTACCACAAAGGTCAGAGCTTCTGGAGCAATGGCTTAAGGAACAGGGACTCTTCACACGCCCCTGCCCTAGAAAACCTTGCATATTAAAACAGAGAGCAAAATCAGAGTGCAGCAAGGTATGTGTCCTGTGGGCGTGATTTTAGGTACATCTGACATCAAGCCAAATGGATTGAAACAAGAACTCAATATAATCATAAATGTTGACTTAATGCAGTTTACTATTACATCCGTAGCTTGAAAAAAATGTTCCTGACAGTTTGATGACATTTTCTTTTTCTCCCCTTTCAGCCTACAAAGCTTAACAGACAAAGTCTTCCAGCTTTGCTGTCCAAATTTTTGCCTGAAAAGTGTTGACTATATCCCAGTTTCAGATTCTGAGAAGGGTTACCCCAAAAAAAGCAAAGTTTGGTCAGTACAGACACAGCACATCTGTTGGAGATGAACTTTTCCACTTACTTGATTAAGATTTAACTAATGGTGGTAAAGAAGTACTTTATTTCAACTTGTGAATTGTTTAGTAGAGTAGAGAAAATGAAAAATGTTCACCTATTTTTAGAATTTTTATGTTTACTTAGCTATGTAACAGAATAGGATGATGTTTATTCATTACCTGTTTCATTTCAAAATCCTTCTGTAGGTTAATCACAAAGGTTACAATATAAAGGAAAGCATTTCCTTTCAATACTTCCTCCCTTATGACTACTTTTTAAGTAATAATTGGAAGTTTTAATCAAATCCCAAGATAAATATTTGTTTTGCAATTGTAAAAACTAATAAAACTAATGACCAAACCAATTATTCTTATCACAATTACTTCAGTCCTGTTTTTAATGTAAACCTTAATGCAACTGGAAATATAAAATGTCTGTGTATAAGCAGCATCAGCAGCACTTTACTAGGCAATAAAAATACCTGCCCACTGCTGGAGGCCTCTATCAATACAAGTAAAATGTTCAGTGAAACTGGAAAACAGATATTGCATTTCAACAGCCATCTTGATTTGGACCTTTTTTATCAGCTGTTTTTATCAGCTTTTTTTTTACAGCTGTTTTACCATGACTATGACGCAGCTGTCCAAAACAATGTAAATGTGACAAAAGAACTAAGTGTTTTCCTAACTGAACATCAACAGAGGTTCTTGGCTTTCATAACATTTCATTACATTCAAATACATGCAATTCCACTACATTCTGTATTTAACATTCCAAATATATCCTCATAATACAAAATACTTTACAGCATAGAGCTATCAGTTCCTGTGTATCTCTGAAATATGTCCACTATCTGCTAAAAAAATATCATTACTTCCACAAGAATATGATATTCTGCTGTTTTCACATGGCAGTGGGATCATCTTCACTTGATCAGTTCAACCTGATTTTATAGGCTGCTTTCATTTTTTGAATTACATGTATCATCTGTTTTATAATTCATGCATAATCAGAGAGTTATTTCCATAACGTACACATAGACAGCTATTAAACATATACATTTGAGAAAAATAAACATTTTCTCAAAATGAATAACAAATGCATAAGACTTACCACAACTTTTTCTTTATGAGCTTTGACTGTTGCCCCAAACCACTGATTTGTCTTAAACTCAATAGGTTCCCTGGTGCCATTGACTTTAATTTTCCTGTTGTCTGACAAAGAAAGAAGCAGTACGTTGACAGCTTATTTTTAACAAAGTATTACCCTGTGAGCTATACAAGTGAACAGATTAACGGATATATTATATTGAATCTGCTTGTCATCATCCAGTCCGTTTAATAGGCAATGGTCTTTCTGGTGTCATTTAACCTTTTCACTGGTCAGTGGAAATCAGCTTAAATTCATACATGAAAAGTCAAAATAATTACAATTAAACTTTAGAAAAAAATACACAGGACTGGAATAAGAAATGCTGTGTTTCCCCCTGCACAAAAAAAAAAAAGTTTACTTGGAATTTATGATGAAGAATGAACAAGAATCTACAAAAATAAGTGAAAAGCCCTAAAAAGTTTTCTCAGATGTGGTAGAAACTTCCCATGTAAAAAGCATGTTCCATAATTAGTTTTTGTTAAACAAATGACATTTCCCAGCATGCTTATTCAAAGACCAACACTACAGATAGCAAAGGACTTAGTTTTTAACAGAATTACATGTGTACACACTATCACAAGAGACAGCTTCTTAATGTTGCTTTATATATACTCTTGCAGATGTCAGCATAAGAGAAGCCATCTGGGCAAAGATTCAGGCCAATTATAATGCATTTCAGGTTTTAATAAAAAGCAGACATCCCTTCCTTTCACCCTTAGTTCTCTGAAGTAAACTGATTTCCCATATGTTCATGAGCTATGCTCTTCCCTTACCAGTCATTCCTAATGAACTTTTCAATTTATACATAAGCAGGGCATTACTTCTTCCCCCTTGTATCTGCATTCCCTTATGTTTGTTTCCAGTTCCTATGAGGAGGGATTTCAGAAGAATCAATCCTTTCTAGTCACTTTAAGTGAAAATAAAACCATATACTGCTTACCTTGAAATGTTAAAAAAAAAAACAACACAGTGTCAGATTATATTCTGTGGATTTACATACATTTTTAAATAACTGAGAAAAAATACAGCCAACATTTTAAAAAGTCAACACTACTTGGGATTTGCCCAGCAGGAATACAGGAGGTATCTGAATGTTTTCTAGGATGCTAGCTCACCACTGAATTCAGCTTATGGCAGCCTCATAAATGTTATAAACCAAATTAGAAAGAAAAATACATCATACTTGGAGAACAAAGGTACTCTATCTCTGTATTTTTTTCCTAATAAACATGAAGGAAAACTGAATGAGAATTAATCTTTTAAAGTTTGAAAGTCTCTGAGGAAACATCTTCCTTCAATGAAGTATTTGCTTCTGTGCTGCACCAATTACAGCAGCTACTACTGAAGTTCATGCTTAGAGACATAAATTTCAGGAATATTTAGCTCTTAAAAATTCAGGAAGGATAATTTAAAATTACTCTAAAAATATTAATTTTAAAAATACATTTTATTGAAGTTAGGCCTAAACTTGTGTGGAGGCGAAAGACAGCGTATTCAACACAGCGCATTGTAGGAGCTGCCAGCTTCTGCCTAGTTATTGGCAACACTACTTTCGATTGTTTTTTCCAGTGAAGTCAGACTCTTTCAGGCTTTAAATGTTTCTTTTTTTAATGCTCCACCAGATCTGAACATGATCAATGTCCACAGATGGGATCTTGATAGAAACAAAGCTTTTGAAGCTTGAAAATCAGCCATGGCCAGCTTACAGCAGCCAATGCTAGCCTGGCTCCGAGGATACTCATAATCAGTATTCTAACTTAAAAGGAACTTGCATTTTCAATCAAAACAACATACTTGTCTATTGGCAAAGTATACCAATATTTGAAAAGAAGTTAAATTTTAAAACCTGGACAACCATTTGCAGGATTTATAAAACCACAGCTGAATTTACCAGTAAAATTGCAGGAATTGTACACACACACATGCAGAATCCCATCCCATTTAGTAGCATATGGTGTAGTAGGAATCCTTCATCATGTGGCATGGGATTTTCATTATAAAATAATTTGAAAAATATCACAGACATACAAATTAACAAATAGGGTTTTTTCCCTAGATAATCTCTTTTGATAGAAATTTTCTGACCACTTTTGTTCAGCATCCTTGCTAGAGCTATGGAGTCATATTCCCAGTTTCTGAGGTTGTGCCTTAAAATACAGTTTAGTCTTCTGGATGTGACAACTAATCCGTATTTCAGAATGCTATAAAACAGCTACAGCTTCCCACGTAACTTTAGCAAAATAAACGTATATACATAACTAACTTGTCTGAATACACACAAAGTGTCATTACTGTGCCCTGCTGCAATTGTCCACTTCTGAGCCAGTCATCCACTTACATCTGAGGACATGATCTAAGCCAGTTCTTTTCCTCCTAAAGCAAAACTCTGAGAAGGTCAGAAGAATCATGGCCTAAAAGTACCTTTACTTTTTTTTAACTAACTGTAGATAGCCATGGATGACCATCTTAGATTAGACTCAGATAAAAGCTATTCTTTTACCCAGATAAATCCCAATCCAATTAAAAGAAAATTCTTTATGTTCCTCAAAACAGCATTATCTAAGCATTTAAAAAAATAGCATGCCTGTATCCTGATAACACCATTATATGACAAGGAAATACCTCTCCTTGTGCTATTTATGGGCATCTGAGGCCCACAGGCTAAGTCTATACTGTACCTTACCCACAGTTACATTTTTGTGAGCAGCAAAAACTTGGTGTGAATTTTTGCATTCAAATACCATCTTGTCTTCTGGAGGAGAATGCCTGGCCCCTTCTAGGAAGGAGTCCAGGCTATCTTGTATCATAATATGTGACACTAGTGCAAGGTGGCAAGAATAAAAGGCAGCAGCTGGGCTGGACACACAATGCCTGAGCGTGTCCACAGAGAGGTCCAAGGAGTGCCTGAGTACCAGCTGGATTGCTTCAGAGCCAGCCCAGGAGCTGTTCCAGATGGTCAACAGTCTGGATGACTCGTGAATTTGGCTTGAGATGCAGCTCTGGAGTCACCCATAGCTGTACTGCCTAAGACTATTGCAGACTAAGGCCCAGACAACCAGGAGTATGCAAAGAGCAGAGAGATTTATAAATATAAATTTACGTATGAGGACATCCTTAAATTGCATTTCAGCAAACTCAAAGCACCTCATTTTTTACTGCAGGAGCCATGACTACTATATAATGTACTGCCTCACAATCCAGCTTCAGAAGCAGCTCTGGAGACACAGAAATATGGTTATTAAAACTAGCATTCCTTCACCCAGTTTTTCAGTAGAGGTACCTAGAGGCTACCAAAGGGAAAAAAAAACCCCTTACATTGCCAAAATAGTAGTTGGACAAGTAGAAAAATTTAAGTTCGGACAGCAAAAAGCAAACCTGTGTTAAGAACAGTAGTGCAGATTCCCTTGTAGGAATTAAAACCTGAATCTAGAGCAAGTGCAAATCCATCATTTACACATTAGACTAAATTTGGTGCTTTCTACGGGACTTGGTCTCCTCTCAGTCAATGAGTCAGCATATTATAAACAGTTTAATAGGCATGAATCAAACTTTTCCCTTATCAATATTTCTTTTTTATACCAAACAATATCTGCATAAGAGATGCATGGGCAAACACTGGTAGTGACTTATTGTGATTGATTCAGCTCTTGAAAAACACAATTAAAAAATGCAGCATCTTTTATAATTTGAAAATACTCAAATGAACAAAAGCAAATCGAGGTGGTGATCATTCAAAGGTTGGACTCCATTATCTTAGAGGTCTTTCCCAACCTAAATGATTCTGCGAAAATATTTTAATCAAACTTAACACAGGAAAACAATGCTTCTAGTCAAAGCAGAAAATCTGTCTATGTAATACACCTGCAGCTCTTTCAGATAAGTTTTCACCATTGTGGAATTCTGAAAAGTGTTATGTCTGAACGTTCTGTGTGTATTTGCCTGTATGTACTGGATAAACACGGATGTCCATTAACCAGGCATCTGCAGCAGGTTCAGTTACACTCTGCCCTCAGATCTGTGCCTACATCCATGACGGTAAATCCCTTTCAAATACCTGTTTTGATATATCTGCGTATGTACCTATGCACATTCATCATATAAAAAATATAGGTAAAATAAAATGTAATACATAGATTCCATATATTTGTACATAATTATATATACACAGAGTAGAGGCGAATAATCACCTAAATCTATCCATATTTGTATAAAATGTGAATGCGAACATATAAAACAAACAAATATTTCTATAAATTTTTACAGGTAAAGGAAAGTGACTATCCCTGACATGGAGACAACACTTGGAATGTTAGGTACAGTTTTGAGATATCAGTACTTGCAGGTGTTTGGCCCAAAGAAGAAAGGGCAAAGGATGATCTATTTGTGCTTCAATAGGTAGAAAGAAGAGAGTGTTAAACTCCCATTTGAGCTATCCAGCAAAAGGAAAAGGGGCAACAAGACACAATTTGCAGCAAGGGAATTTCTGAATAAACCTTAAGAGATTCCCCAGACAGACTATGGGTCTCCACTCTGGAGAGGTTTCAGAAGCTGGCTACAAAAGGCTCTGAGCAACCTCAGTTAACTTCGAAATCAGCTCTGCTGCATCATTAGTGTTTCGGCTTACGGAAGGGAAGAGGGAGAGAAAGGGTTTGTACTGGCATACTTGCTCCCATATTCTAGAAGTGATGGAAACGAGGGACTCTTGACAATCCTACCACCGTATCACTACCATAAGACTCCAATGACACCACCCATTACAAAGCAAAGGTAACTCAGTAACTTTCACAGGGTCGTTGATATTAGACCCTCACCAGAGAGACAGAATTCAAATGCAAAGCTAAACACCAGGTATGACCTAGGGAACTAAGCCAAACAATTGCTTTTAATTAATGGTGGGAGAAAAAAGGGACTTCGTAGTGTTGAGAAACAGTAAGGATAGCAAAACACTGTCATGATGAGAAGAGTTGCTTCCATATTTAGATTTATCTGGTTCTGCAATCATCTATTTTATTTTTTACTGCAACTTAGCTGCTATTCATATGAGTCATTTTAATTCAATAGATCATATCTAGAGAGCTTTATTTGGACTTTCATTCCATGAATCAAAAAAAAAAGAAAACGCCAAACCCAGTAGGATTTTTTCTCTAAATACAATCTGATCAAAAAAAAAATTAAGACCTCAGGGCTTGAACTAACATAGATAAGAGTATTTTTGCCTTTCTTTAGATAGGGCTGAGACTTACAAAAGAAACTCATGAGGGTCTATTATAAATCAGAATGCTACAAGTGAACACCATGATGTTCCAGATAAGGTCTTACGGGCATAGTGGACTAAAAAGTGTCAACATTTAAAAATACAACATAGTTCTCTCTCAGCAATTTCTCTTGAGATGCAAATTCTGTTTTATAACAGGATTCTAAGTTTTCCCTAGAATCTTACTATCTCCACAGCTAACAATTTTTTCATGTAACTAAAGCTGTTGAGTCCCACAATACATCTTCTCCTTATAGAGTACCTGGGTTCTGTTACAATCAGCTCAACTGCTGGCCAGATTAGCTCATGTTTTTTATCAACTGCATGCTTGGTCAGAACTGATTTACATCCCCCTTCCCTGCTCCTTTTCAGAGGCTGTTCAGATTTTTTTCCAGCTGGTTTAGAAAAATATGACCTATTTTAGTAAAACGGGTAAAGTTAACTGATAGCAAAGAAAACACCCCAGTGTGTTCTGGAAACTTAGACGAAGTGGTATCTAAAATTCTGCCTTCAGGACCTAATTTAAAATACAAAAACTTGATGCAGTCTATTAAGTACTACAACTAAAAGTGACCTTTATAATGAGTTTCCAAAATCTGAACTATTAGCTTTTTACCAGATTTCAAATGCAACAGTGCACTTTATGGGGTATTTAAGTCTGCTTCTGGCTGCAAGATGCTTTGAATGGTTCAAAAGTTTCCTAGTTAATCAAGAGGGGGGGAAGTTTTCTTGATATTGCTCTCCTGCTACCTCTCCTGGCAGCTGAATGCAAGAGCACACAGCTGAACCAAGGGCTTTGTAATTCTACCTCAGTGTTAAGGCAGAAATAGTCATTGTAAACCCATTTCATACAGAAGAAACTGAAGTTAGCTTTGTGTAGGTAAGAGAGGAAAGACAGACCACAAGCCTTTAATATGATGCCAATGCTTGTTTCCCTGTCCTCTCATTGAGTTTCAGAGTATCACAGCCTCACACTGCAATGCAACCGGACAACTTCACAAAGTAGGGAAACAAGGGAGAAGAGTGGCTGCCCTTCAATCTATATTTCCTGGAGTAAGGGGATACTAAAAGCCCTTCCATTATACTTTATCTCAGTTCCCAGCTGCAATGAAGCAGGTTAAAGCACCCATTGTACTCTCAGGGGCAGTGCTTTGAGCTTCTTCCCAGAGCCTTGACCCTGGCATACAGATTTAGGGAGCTTTAAAGAAGTGCAAACATGGGACTGCCAAGTCAGTGCTGTATCAACAGCAGGAAACACAGAGAGTTCCTGCTAAAGCCCCTTCTTGGCTGCAGGCCATCTCACTGGCCAACCCATATGGGAATGTCCAGTTACATGAGTTCCTTATGGATGGGTCAGCCCAAATCCTACATGACAAAATTTCATCCTCCTTCCCTCCTTTGCCCCTCTGTCGCTTGTCAGGAATGCTATTTCATCAGTAGGATTAATTATTGTTCCACGCAAATAATCTCATTGCTTTGGAAATCTCTGGGTAATCTACTATGAAGAACAGAGATAGGTGGCCTGAGAAATTAGTAACCATCTGGGACGAGGACCTGTAGAGCAATTTCAGTTAGGTGATGTGGCTTTTAGGAATGGGCTGCAGATACTCCTGCACCTCTATTAACTCCAATTAAGCCATCTTCTCAGCAGGGTAGTGTAGCCCACATACATTTCCACATTAACACAGGTTATGCAGCTGCCGATAGCACTCAGACCTTCTTGGGCATCCTAACACATGCCCAGTGCCACAGAGATTATTTCAGCAGTAGTCTTGTTTTTGAGTATCATTGCTAGTAATAAGGAGCCCAGTCTATGTTTGACAGGTTGAACACAGCATTCAGAAGTAGCCATGCATTTTTTAAAGGTTTTTTGTATCTTTCACTGGGAATACAGTGTCTACTCCCTCATTTGATCTTAGTCTCTGAGGAAAAATAAAAAAGAGTAAGGAGGCTTCATAAACTATAAGGACTTTTCTTTTGTCATTTAAAGCTTACATGATACAAAAAATAAAGTTTAATACTGAGTGCCACAGTCTGTGTGGTCACAAGGAGGTTAGCTGCATGTTGCCAGTGACTGTGGGTGCATCCCGTGCAGTGTCATATCCCTGATCCACTGGGGAACACTGCAATTGTCTCCCACCAGTGTCAATCAGGATGTCAGATTCAGTTAGGCCTGGCACTCGTGTTCTCCCTTCGGGACTCTATGGCTCAGGATATAGAATGACTTTTTTTAAAAATAATACTTTAGTTATTTCAAAAATAAAAATATATTACTCACATAACTAAATAAACAAAACACCAAATCCCTTCAACGAAACAGCCTTTACAGAACTAAAAATCATCCCATCTCAGCACTGAACACCATAAAACTAACCTAAGCAAGACTAAGTTTTAACTAAGGTGTCCCTATGGTTCTCTCCTATCACTTCTTGAACAAATGCCCCCTCTGTCTAAGGCAATAAACAGTGTAGAAATTCAATGGATTATTTTTTTCTTCTTTCCCTTTCCTGACTCATGAGCCCGTTCTGGTCCATTACTGCTTCTTAACAAGCCTTAACTTTTGGTGGAGATTTTGTTCCTTTTTAGTTAGCAAGGCATATCTACTCATTCATTAAATAAACAGCTTAATAACTGTAAAATATAGGATAATTAAAAATTAGTACAAAGTAACTCCACACCATGATATTTGAAAATGTCCAGAATCTTGACTAAAGCCATCACAGAATGCTAGTCAATGTCCTCACTATTTTCATTTAGTAGGACCAAGATAGTAACAGTGTTAATACAAATAACAGGAAAGTATTTGCAAACAAAGGAACCTCTCTTGAAATTAGGTGTGCTATTCTTGTGGAAACAGAGAAATGACCTGTGCAGTTACATATGAGTCTTACCAATTAGATGTCCACTTAAGACACTTGTCCGTGGCAGTAAAAGTCCACATATCATTGAAGTGCACTCACTGCATGTTCCCTCCTCAAGGGCAAAACATAACTTGCATTGAATGCAACATATCTGAGCTTCATTTGTGCATCCAGTCCTCAGAAACAGAAGACATGAGCCCTCCTGCTCTTATGTAATTTAAGCCACTGGCTTTCAACCTCTTGGATTTGTTAATCTCTTGAATTTTTATGTAATAGTGACAATTTTAGTTTCTGTGACCTGAAGCAATTTCACATATTGAACTTTGGATATAGTATATGTGAATCTGCTTTACTTTAACAGTTCTTCAGAACTTAGAGTCCTCCCCATTGAACTTCTGAGGCTGAAAAATGCTGATTTAGCAAATTCTTTATCTACTTGTTGGTTCACACTGCCTTTTAACTGTTACATTATACTCTCCCTTTCTTTCCAGTTCCACTCAGTTTTTACTTCTGAACTTAATTAAGAATACTAGCAATTATTTGTTATCATATATTATTATAGTAGTTTTGTTTCTTTTATTGTGCTTTGCTTAGCTAATCTAACTGAAAGAGATATTATTTTGTTAGAGCTAAGAAGAAAATATTGAAAAATGGAAGCTTTGTATAAAAATGCATCAAAATGAAATCTTTCAGCTCTGAAACAGCCTCTGTAGTTCTTCTGTTTTGTTTCAGAAAACATTCCCAAAGCTTTACAAGACTTTTAAAGATCTCCTATGAGGTACGAAGCATTAATCTTTAAAATTAAAGCTGCTACCACTGAACTTCTAGTCTTTTAACAACTTTTGAGTGTTTCTGTTTTGGAAGAAAGAATAATCTTGTGGTTAAGGCACTGGAAGAAGAAGAAAATCTCTCGAGTCAGTTACCAGTACCATCATCAACTTCCTGTATGATCTTTGACAACCCAGACTGACTTTTTTCTGTTTATTAGAATAAATATTAAAAATGGGAATAGCAATATTTCTGAGTGATGTTGTAGGAGAAGACAAAATAAGCACAAGATGCCTCTACAAGAAAGAGCCATGAACTGAAAACACTCCATGTTTTTACTAAGGACTATCTAAGTCTCAGTAAGCATAAAATAGCTAAAGGCTTCAAAAGAAACTGTGTATGACAGACTATTTGAAATAGTTTCACCTAGGATAGAGCTCATGTGGACTACTCTGCTCGGGGGAATGGTGGAAAAGAAGGAAAACTCGATCCTGTAAATAGTGCATTTGGGAGAGAAAGAAATGACATGAAATGTACATCCACACATCAGCAAAAGGAGTCACCTAAAGCATACTGGAGATGGCCTTTCTGTTGCTGGCAATGAAGAAAAGGGGTTGGTACAAGCCATGCAAACCTTCCCGGGGTCCTTGTCTACAGGACATTGCTGAATTGTGCAAAATGACACCTTTACTGCCCTTGGGACTGGAATCAGAGAGCCAGGGACAACACTGCTAAACTTGCCTATGCTGCCATCCTTCCCACAAGGACATCTCTGCCTACACAATGGTCGCTCTCTGGCTGGACTTCAGCTGTCTACAAGTCAGGATTCTATCTATGGACACAACCATCTCAGGAAGACTGAATGAACCAACCTTTGGAGATTCCAAGCTGAATAGTTGTGTGATACAGTCCAAAGCCTTACTGATATACTTACTCCTCAGTTTGTTTGTGTCTTTATTCAAAACACAGTTATCTGCAAAAGGACATCTCTGCCCAGAGTATGGAGTTGTCCCAAGTTTCCCACAGGAAAGTCAGATGTCTTTCTAGGTTTCATCACTAGACTTTCATTAATTTTTCAAAATTCCCCTTCAAAAATGCGATGGAATTTTCATTTGCTCTGTAAGTTTTCTATTCAAACTGGAAATTATTTTGTATAGATAATACATTCCACTTTTGTTACACGAACTATCTAACCATAAGATGGGAAACACATGAGTATTTCCTCTATTTACTAATTTTATTTTAAATATGTACACGCAGGACATATCACAACTAAAATAATGTATGCATACTGTCTATATACATTTCCAAACATACGGAACCAGATGCTGTACATAGCTTTACCTGCCCAAGTAGCCACATACACATACATGAACTATCACTTACTCTGTTTTGAAGAATGCTCAGCGTCATGGGACAGTCATCCTGATCAGTGTTCCTAGGCACTAACACAGTAATAGGATGTGGGTGGCTGGAGCTGGGAGGAGTAAAGAACTGCGCTGCTTCTTTGCTACAGTTAAGTGAGCTCTTCTAATTTAACTTGTGCTTTCAGAAAAAAAAACATGAATTGTGTTCCCATTTCAATAAACCACAAATACTAAGATTAAATATAACCTAAAGAATAATAGCTTTTGCTTAATGGTCAAACTGTCAAAGTCTGCCTAAATAAAGGAATCAGTTTTAAAGTCTCTGCAAACACTAGGTTTAAATTATTTTCAAGACCTATAAAGAGACAACAAAAAACATAAGCAGCTTGAATTGTTTAAAATGTGTGTTCCCTCTAATTAAATAAGAAACATCTGTCTTGGGATTTTGGAAGTGGATATAATCTATCCACATTGTGCCTAAATTGGTTTGCATCTAGCTTCACTATTCTGAAATAAAATTCTTGCTTTCTGAACAGAATTAAATAAGCATGCCACACGGGAGACTTCATCCATCTGAACAGCTAGAAATCCCCTCGTTGAAACTAACAGCAAAGACTAGAAATCCTGTTATTTCCAAGGTTCAGAGACATGTGAGACAAGGCTTTCGGGGCTTTGCCTTCTGAACAGGCAAAAGTGTTTTCAAGAGCAGGAATCTGCCACAAATACCTTTCATTAAAGAAGAAGAAGAAAAAAGACAGTTATTAATACGAACTACCCATGCTGGAGGTCACAATCCTGCTATTTCCCTGAGGACCATTGAAGCCTTCCCCGCAAGAGCACATGCATTCAGACTCCCAGGAGCGGGATTTCTCCGGCGAAGTGCAGATACTCGGATCAAAGCGGCCCAAGCAAAGGGATCGCGGAGGAGCCGAGGGGGACCCGGGCACGGCGGCGCGACACACACAGCGCTGGCCGCGGGACAGCCGCGCACTTACTGGTGTTGTCGAAAGGGATCTGCCGGCACCGGGCGGCGGGCCAGCCGCAGTAATACACCGCTCCTCCTTCCACGATGTCTGGCTGCGTGGTGTTGGCTTTGGGAGCTCCCACCAGGACACTGACCCTGCGAAACACACCGGGAGGTCACCGGGGCGATCGGGACAGGCGGGCGATGGGCGCTGTCACCCCGCGGGCGCGACGCCGCCGTTCGCCCACCGCCTTCCCAAAGCGTTCCCCAGGCCCGGGGGCGGCACTCACGTGCTGCGGTCGGGGATGTAGAAGTCCACCGAGTACCCGAAGTAGCTGCCCGGGGGCCCGCTGTACACCGTCAGCTTCTCCTCATCCAGGTTGAAAGCCACCAGCGCCGGCACCCAGAGCAGCGCTGACAGGAGGAGCAGCGGGTGCTGCCGGCGGCGGGGCCGCCCGCGGCTGAGGGGCAGCATCCTCGGCGGCTCCGCGGCCGGCTCCCGCTGGCACAGCGGAGCGGAGCGCAGTTGTGTGCGAAGCGGGGCGCAGAGGTGCGGGGAGGTGCGGAGCCGGGCACTGCGGAGCGGAGAGGAGCGGTCCGGCCGCGCCGTGAGCGGGCGGGAGCGGCGCGGGAGGCTCGGCCCCGCTCGCCCCCCGGGGAGGCGCGCTCGGGCGCCCCCTGGCGGCCCGCGGCCGGGGCAGCGGCTGCTCGCGCCCGGCCCGCGCCTGCGGACAGCGAGCGCCGAGAGGCTCCGCCGGTGAACCTGCGGGAAACGCCGGCTAAAGAGGACAACCCGAGACTGCCCAGCAGCTACCGACGGCTGCCTTGGGGCGGCCGTGTTCCCAGGGGGAGATGTCGGAGTGTGGGCTGGCGGTTTCTAGTTGAATTTCTCTCGACTTCAGCATTTTCAAGAGTTTAAACTGAAGAGCCTGATACTTGAAAATCTCTTTTAGGAAACTGAAGTGCATTGAAAAAATGTAAACCTTCATTAGATTGTTATGTGGTTGCTCGGCATGGCCATTATTAAATAGATACCAAACAATCTCAGCAACGAAAAAACCCCTTCTAACCAGAGGAAAGATGTAAAGCCGGGCACAGAGTTCAGAACACTTTAGAAGATGCATTCCTCTATTCCTCTCAAAGTTTCTCAGTGAGTGCCTGGCTACGTAAGGCTTTAATAAGCTGAAGAGGGCACCTCGCACTGGCGCAGAGGAGAGCCTTTAGCACAGCTCCATGCAGGAGCAAGTGTCATGCCGCTTTTCCCACAGAGATAACCAATTGCACCTGGCACATAAACGGAATGGTGCTTTTAGAAAGCTCCTCTAGTAATTTCTTCGCAAACGTAATTAAAAATGATGGGGCTATATAACTCCTGTCTTAAACTGTTCTGTCCCTGCAAGCCCCACAACAGAGTTTTAACTGGTTTTGTTAAGAATATATAGAAAAACCTGACTGCCTGAAATGCTCCCTTCCCCTACAAAGCTGAATGTGGCACCACATCCACATATTGAGGGGACAGCATTATTTATATTTTTTTTCTGGCCAAGGCAAAGGTAGGAAGAAAGGGAGAAACATTTTCTTTTCCATGTAATCAGCTCTGTAACAACAAGAAAAAAGAATAGTTTTTCAGCATTTATAACACAGATATGTCCAAAACAGAACCAGAGAAAGATCACAAGAACAGAGAACCCATTTCTAAACATGCTACATTAGATCTACCTATGAAAGCAGCTGAGAGCAGTTTGTTTTGTTGTGAGGTTCTGGTTACTTTACTTTCGTGTTTGTTTTACTTTAAGTGCTTTATGGCAAGATTATTCAGATAAGACTGACATTCCTTTTCACAAAAATAGAACTGTGTGTTTATTTCCAGCATTAACTGTGCAATCCTTAGCTGTCCCCAGAGGCTTGTAATATCCCTTAATTCTGCTTGCCTTATATTTATGCCAAATTTACTTTGCTAAATGGTGAAACATCACCATTGACAGTATTTCATTATTTTACATTGTACAGGTATATCTTAGAGATCTAAGTACCATTAATAAATTCAGAAGTGAGGTACATCTGAATACTTTAGGATTAACACCTACTCTTAAAAGTCACGCAGTTTTAAGGCAATTGATGAAATTTAGAAGTTGTGTTGTCTTATGCTAAATAATAATGAAAATGATAATGATAATAATGCTCTTTTTTTAGTACAGCAATCAGTTCCAGGGCTGAGTGTCACAAATGTAGTTTATGGAGCTCAGAGAACTACTCAGACTGCAGTCCCAAACGCTGGCACTCAGAAGTGAGAAGGCAGCACATTCTGGTGCTGTAGCCATCTTGTACAGATCCATCCAAAACAGTTAAAATTCAGTAATTAGCACAGTTGGAGATAGTTGAGTGTTCACACCAATGAAGCTGAAGAGGCATAAGCAAGAACATAGGCATTCTCATGTGCTCCCCTTGAACGTGCCTTTCAGTTAGAAATACATGCCACCTACCCTGGTTGATTTGAGCAAAATTTTAAAGAGTAAAAAAGTGCTTCAAATGGCTATCAGTGCTAAAACCTGTAGGAAGGCAGGGCAGCATGAAAAGAAGGAACTGTCTTTCAAGATCTTCTTACCCCCAAAGTGTTAACCTACAGCAGTCCCCCTCCCCTTATGCTCTTCCTTTTTTTTCCCCTCTATAAAGAAGAGACATATGCATGCAGTACATTCCAAATCAATTCAAAGAGATAAACAAAACCAACATAATTTTTGCTTCTAAGGATTTTGTTTCTCTACACAACCTGGATCTGTTCTGATCACTGGAAGCTTATTTCACATCTTGCTTTCCTCAGACTTTAGAAATGTTTGAAGTGGACACTGATCTGCACTGCACAAGAGATAAACAGCTCCCCCAGTTGTTGGCAGACTGAAGCTTGCATTTTAGCATACCTGTGGTCTGATACATTAACTGCTTTGAGTAGCTAACTAAAAAGTCTTAACAGGCTCTAGAACCACACCTGGAGCCAGGACAGAGAGCTTTTATAAGAACATTTAGCCAAGAGCCTAAAAATCATTATCTACCTCACAGAATAAATGGAAGGTCAGATGTGGGATTAAGTAATTTATGAAGAAAAATGTAAGATTCATGGTGTGGATTTCTACAGCTAATATTATGTGCAGTTGGTGATGTTAGTATGTCATTATGGCGTTTCCAATCTTAAAAATAGATGAGTCAAATCTTCTATGAAAAGTTTTGTTGAGGCAAAATTTAAATATTAATATTTTGTAGGAGGGTTCATTATCAGAGCTTTAGTGTTACTTATGCTATTATTTAGTAATGAACCTGCTAGCAGAGGAACGAGTATTTCAAAGAATTGTATGGGCTTTTAACATAAATCTTATCAAAATTAATGACAATTTTACTGTTAAATCTTTTCAAAACATGGCAGTACAGAAGCTAAAATGTCAAATTCCCACAGGAAAACTTACCTTTCAATTGTTTCCTAGTTTTGTTTCTGTAGGCCAGAAGCCTTCTCCTGAACTGTAGTTGGAGCCATTACCATAGACAGTATTTTGTATTGATTATCCTGACGCAGGAGGATAAAATGAGGATGTGACCATGCTTTACATAAAGAGTGAGTTTGTGGGATCTGAATTCAGGATGACATGCCAACAAAAGATGTTCAGCATTCATCTTTGAACCTTACCTTTGTGAACATTGTCCAAGTTAAAAATCTTAGAAGTAATTCCTACATGAAAAGCATTAAAGCGTAATTTTAGATTGAGCACATTAAATCTTCTATCAATCAAAGCATACAGTCTGCAGAAAAATCTGTTTCTTTTCAAGAGATTTCCTGGAAATACTGATTTTTCATTAGTTATAGGTATTAACTAGTTTAATAGCACAAAATCAACGTAAAACAGAGTCTAATAAGCCCATCCAGCATGCCAGTGAAAGGAGAGACCCACTGCTTTGTATGTGAGACCTCAAAGGCTGGAACGTTGCAGGGAAAGCTGTGGCTGCACTGTGTTCCCACTGCACCTCTGGCAGTAGCCAGCAGCAGAGCTGCAGCACAGGGCTCGGCACAGCCCTGGGAAGCTGAAGGTGCTCCCTGGAACATGCCAGATGTTTCGTGCTGAGCAGACTTGATTGCAAACACGAGCATCCAGAGTAGCTGTCCACAGCCTGACTGCAGACACTCGTCTAGTTGGACAGCAAATTAGTGCATTGCACTAAGGGAGGTTCTTGTTTCTGCTCGGGAACTGATGTGTAGACACAGCCATTTCTCTTCCCCAGTGGATTTTACTCCCACATCACTTGCCCGCTCCATCAAGACCCATCTTGGGCTTCTTTGACCTAAACTCATCCACACAAGGAACAGAAGAGATAAGAAAAAGCACACAGATGGACCAGATAAGCAGAAATTGTAACTGTCTGAAGGAATAAAACTTCAACAGAAGTATCCAAAAACCAAAATGCCCAGCACGTATTTAAGTGATTCACTGTTTTAAAGGGCCCTTTGTGCGGATTCTAACAAGGATATTTACATTTGGGTTTGTACTGGCTGCTTACCTTTAACAGTTCAGACTTTAACAAAGCAAATATGCATTAGTTAGCCTTCAGCCTTCAAATGAGAGTCATGTGGGCTAATATGAAGCACTAGAAGTAGTCTTTCCATTATTTACTTAGATAACTTACCTGGAGCTGTCTGACTGCAAACCTCAGTATACATTAAAGTGTAAGAAAAATTTATTTTACCATTTAGCCAGCAGCTGACCCCAGAACCCCTTTTTCCCCCACCACCTCTTTTTTATGGAAGTGAATTTAGAGCAAAAAGACACCAACATGTATCTGAACAATTTTCTGTCTCAAAGGGTTTTGAGACATAGGAAGGAGAAGCCAGTTTTCCAGACCAATTGTCTTACATCCTGCTAACTGTACCATGCTGCCGGCCAGGACAGTAGTTGTCTCCCAGAAGATACTGTCCTTTCCTTGGCAATTAAAAGTGAATGACTGTGCAATATGTAAAAACCTCTAGGGTATTAATCAAACTGTCATTTAATTGCATATTCAGCTCACATGCTTTCTTACAGTTAGCATTATCAAATTGCTCTGGTTACTTACAGCATGTATCTAAATCTCATAGAGTGCTCTGATATTATCGACTAGGCCTCAATTTGCAAACTGCAATATATACATACACACAGAGGCAGCACATAGAGCAGAACAACCTGTGAAAATTGTATAGGTTTCTAGATATTTTTCTATGAGAGCAAATCAAAAGTAGCAAACATTAACGCCCTGCATGTTTTAAGTCTGCTGTCTAAATAACCACATTATTTTAGGGGACAAAAAGAGAATTTCCATAAAGGCAGAATCTCTCCCATCTTGCTCACAGGGGAAGAAAGGACAGAAAGGTTCACTTGGCTGAGGTTCTCAGATGAGCTGCCTAAATGCCATAAAGCACTGTTAGCCTCTGTAATCCAAAAATAAGTGAAGTAAACCAGAGGCAAGGCCTCTAACAACTAGGCAGTATGAAGGAAAAAGGATACAGGAATGAGGGTTCTTATATCACACCATCATTAGCTAAATGTCTCTAGAGTACAGCAGAAGTTTTAATCCAGACTAATGCTTATATACAGATATGACATCAGCTGGGCTTCTAATTTTTTTTTTTTTTCTGTGAGGTAGAACATAAATTTTATGAGAGTGGGCTAGAAAAAAGTATGCGTATTCTAACAGATTCAAACTACAGTTCAGTGCAAAATCTGGTGTGAGATACTCCAGTACAAACCAGGGACAGACACCAGCATTCAAGACAAAGAGCAGGAAAAGTGAATTTTTCCCTTCCAAGGTGTCAGTGGAAGTCTAAAGACATTTATGTTAAATGTGCAAAACCAGCTAAAACAAATACCTATCAAGCTTGAGCATTTTTTGAAAAGTAAAGTTTCACACTTGACACGCAGATGATCTTGTTATCTATAGTTTTCAGCAGTAATACCACTATTGCACAAGTTTTTAATGTCAGGCCCACACCGCCAGACAGAATACTTGTGTTCTAAGTAAAGCAAAGACAAATCAGTAAATCATAGGACAAATTCAGGAATCTTTTCAAATTATTGTTATCTGCAAAGGAATTACTTTTTTCAGAAAAAGAAATCTAAAAAAAAATACTCTCTTAATACTAAGATATTCTGCTGTCAGTTTGCAATAAGGAATGGTCATGGTAATTCCAGAAGTTAGGTAATTACCTTTTGGTGTGGGTTTTTTCTCCCCCAAGATGTGTTCAACTTGAAAGCTAACAATTCTAAACCTGTGGTCCCTTTTCATCATCTCAGAGAAGCAGCAAACAAGTCCAAGTAAACCAAACTTTGAACAATATATGATTCAAGGAAAAGATTTTATTTTAGGGCTAAGAAGTTGATAATAAATAAAGGAATATAATAATGTAATAACAGATGTTCTCATGCACTTAACACATACAGTAATGCTGGCTTACACTGCTGTTTGGACAAATTAAGAAGAGGTATTTGGCAATATTATAAGTCTGAATAGTTTAAAGATTATAGAACGAGAAATTCTTTCTGCTGTTTTTACATTTCTTTTATACAAATTCAAATAAATATTAATATATCTATTTTTCCTCAGATTTTCTGTTCACTTTTAACATGCCCAATAACTAAGCCACAGTAATATACAACTGCCAAGAAAGAGTATTTAAGAATTATACTTATTCCTAAAAATGTATCATATTTATGTCACATTGTGCAAGCTCTTCAGGTAAACTTAAATTTTAGGAAAAACTGCAGAAAATTTTAACTCATTAAAACATATCCAGTGCAAAGGCCAGTTTAATCCACACATTATGGTACTGTAATGTAAGCTAATATAATTTAAATAATAAAAACATGCCTATATGATTCTGAGAAAGCTGAATATGTTTCATGTTTTATAGCTCTGACATCTAATATGCAGATTCTGCAATATCAGAATTTTTCAAATCTTCATGAGATGGCAAAATAAGGGTAAGACTTTATAAGCAGGCTTTTTTTTTTAGGATAACTCACATTAACAGTACGACAGTGGCCAAAAAAGACAAACTATTATAATAGAAATCAATCTGATTAAAAAATTAAATATTCCAATTAACACTGAAAAAGTGTTTGTAATCATTATTTACAATTCATCAATGATACCAGTGTATAACTCCACACAGTCAAAGTATACCACTCCCCAAGCAAATTCCAACTCCGTATCCCCATCCGAGGATCCAACGGCCGGATGTTGTTCATGGACAACACATCAGTTTAGAGAAGGAGATCGGTCTGTGGTCCAGAGCAGTTCTATGTACGGCCATTTGGTCTGCAAGCAGCGTTTCACGGGAGTGTCGTCGGTCTGCAGCATTGGTTCTTCAAAGCCCATAACAACTGCTGTGCCTTCTACATACATGACCTGTCAAAGTAAACCCAACTCTGTCAGCCTGTTCAAAAACTGTAAGATGAGATGATTATTTTCACCAGTTTAGGAGATGATTTCTTATGATACACATCAAATCTGTCAAGTTTTTACATACTTCTTTTTTTAATAAAATGCGGGTATGAAATCAAAAAACCCTGATCTTTGAATGCTTCTGCCTACATTTTGGAGTATGAAACTGCTGGAGATTTCACAAGGGTAATTTTAAGGACTTAACTACAAGCTATTCCAAAGACTGAGTAGATACATTTTCTGGAAGAGTCTTCTTACTTGAAGTCATTCTTGTTCCTTATGTCTCTTAATGCCTTACAACCTTTTACTCTAAAATTCTCCTTCAGGAACTTAGAATCAGTCATACTGTGTCTGGTATACCCCTTTTTTCAAGAACGCTGAAAATGAAACAGGTCATCTTTGTTTCCTCAGTAAATGGCTCAAAAAAATACTGATTTTTTGATGCAAGCCTGGACTACTAAAAAAATTCACGAAAAATTCTTAACACCTTAATTTAGATGTAGAGTTACTTCTAAAAGTTGCATTTTGTGTATGTTATGTCTCCACTGTCCCTTACAGTTCAGACCCCCCTTATGATGGGTAGGGGTGAGAAGTGCTCTTTTCAAAATGCAGGGTTCCAGAGATGTGGTCTGGCCAAGCAATCCAGTACAGCAGCTCAAATATGATCAGGAGCACAAAGCAGCTCCCAATTCCAAATATATCATTTTGGAAGAAAATTATCAAAATAATAGCTTTGTAAAATGTCTGTTTCAACTTAAGAGTGTTTTGCCTGTAACTATATTCAGTTTTGTACTGTTATTGTTATTAGGGCTTAGATGTAAATCTTACCTTTTCGTTATAATTAGATTGCTTCAGTCCGTTGTAATGGTAAACAGTGAATGACTCTGAAACCCTAGAGTCCTAGTAGAAAGAAGATAGTTAATTTCATGTGGCATACACTGTGCCTTGACTCTCTTCTCTTTACACCTAGACAGATGCATTCAACCAGGAAGACTCAAGGAAACTTCTTAAAAAGTACCATTTTTAGGTGACAAAATCTTCGTTTTACCTTTCTGATCAGAAATAAAAAAACAGGTCTCAGTAAATTAATGAGTAATGCCCCCAAGAGCAAGTCATGATTTTCTGTGTTCACTTGGACGCTATGAACTACAACTTCAGCACTAACCATGTAAAAGCTGTCCTAATTTTTAATGTCAGACACCTTATGCAGTAGTCACATGCATGTTTATTTATGACTGTTTGGATGCCACAAATTTTTTTACTAAGGACCAGATCCAATCTCTGGCCCTCCATCTGAGAGCTAAAAAGCTAATATACTCCCGTGCCTAAGTAAACTAATTTTGAAGACACCGGTTCTGCCGAGGTCCAACAGCAAAAGTACTGGCTCTTATTGACCTTTACTATTCCAGGTGTTTAAATGCTTTAGTCCTAAGAGGACCGAAAGCTTTGGATTTCACTGAACCAGGAAACACAAATCAGGTGTAGTATCAGCTCTTTTATGCCTACCAGACCAGGCTCCAAACAAAAGCTTATCCCTTTTCTGAGCACATGGAAGTAAAGGCTGGAACGAGAATAAATCTGCTCAGGTTACAGCCCATCCATCGCATTACAAAAACCCTCGTTCATTTTTCTACTCTTGAATGATTAACAAACTCTACCTCTCTATGAGTGTCTCACAGCCATCCAGGCTATTCAGTGGAGGGAGGGTGGTGAAAAGGAAGATAAACGGTAACTCTGCTTACAGAAGGTGCTTCACAGAGATAAATAAAATTAAGCTTTGCTGGTGAAAGAGGACACTCACCTTTGTTGGTGAAGTTAACAATCACCCAAAGAAAAAAAATGCTGCTTTCCACTTCCTGTCCCATGGAAGTTAAGAAATTTGTGCAGTTATTGTTTCCAAAAAAAAAAGGGCTAGCAGGGAATTAAGGAATCCCCCTCTCCAGGTGACTGCTCTAAGCAGTAAAGAGTCAGGCTGAACAGCTTTGAATAATTTTTTTCTAAGCCAGCAGCTTTTAGAAGGAAAGCTGAGATACTTTCCTAGTTTTGATGTGGAGTTGAGTACTTTCTAGGAGGGTAAGAATATGGGTGTGAATATCCTCAGTGAAGAAGGAATTGAATCTGGATCTCCCGAGCTCTAGCTACATGTTCAAATATTAACATCAACAATTCCCACCATCACTGGTATCTGCTATCTCCTCACAGTATTTGAAAGAAAGACATTAATCGTCATTTGTGCAGAATTTCACTTTCAGAAAGAATTCTGAGCAAGGTGTCAGTATGGTGAGCTACCTGATCCACAAAGTACAGACAGATTGAAAAAATGGATACTGGCAGGTTCCAGTCCAAAACATGCGGATTGCTCAAATAACACCCATAAGGCAGTAACAATTCCCATGTTTTGTATTGGAGCCAGCGAAGGTTTAACAGGACAGGTAAAATTGAGTGGCGGGGAATCATATGTAGAAGGGAATTAGCACTTGACAGACAGGCATTGACTCGGGGGCTCCAGCTTTACAGCAGGCAAAGAGTTCCTCCCACCAAGGCGACCAAGGAAGGGTTCTGCCCATGATTGCACTATGCTTCGTTCTCCAGCTTCCCTTCTTCAGTCAATGATGCCCTTGCAACAGGAAAGAGAGGCAGCAGCCCCATACAATGGCTCTTTTCTCCCCCAGCTATCTATGGCCTGTGGTATCAGACAATTTAGACACAGACAATTATGGAGGATGTTCTTTGGCTTTCTGAACTTCATTCTAAGCATCTGGGGCCTAAAATTCAGCAGTGAGTCTTCCAGATTTGCAAATGTAATATAATTGTAAGAAATAAATTATATTCAATTGTGCATATATTTCCACTTCTGTATAAACAAATGAAAGGAAGAAGAAACAGTTGGCAAAAATACAATGTGGATATAATTCTAGAAGTGCAGAGAAAATTAACACTAACTCCTCTTTCTCTTTCCTCTAGATGATGAAAGCCTCTGAATTATATATTCAGTCCCTACCGTCTTTGGCAGTGCAATTCTAGTGTCTTCTGACTGAACAGAATGTTTCATAGTACAGAATACTATACCCAGTGCTGCAGAATCCTTAACAAAAAGAATCTTGCTGAAAGCACTTAAAACCCAGTAGTTCCACATTTCCTTGATTGTAAAAATTAAGCCACACAGTTTCAGTGACACATTAAGCTAAAAAGCCTTTAAAGAAATACTCTTCTCAGCCCTTCTCCTGCTTCCACTGGCCTATCCTTCTATCCCCAGGTAAACCTCCTATCCCCAGGCCTATCCTTCTATCCCCAGGTAAACCAGGTAAAAGCATGTGCTAGGCCATGGAACAAGCCCCCACACACCTGCAAAGAGAGCTCTTACCCAGACCAGCTCCCTGTTCTGGTTTACCACATATCTGATTAAAGAGGCTCCTGGTGGCAGGGAGGCAGTGTGAGGGCAGGAAAATGTGATCCAAAGCAAAGGGAAAAGAGGACAGCAGTGCTAGGTTAACACCTGCCTCTCAATAGCATTGCAGTCTTAAAGAATGCAATATGGAACAGACTGAGAGTTTGAAAATAATTTTCCAATACCCTAACTTCCACATATGTGAAACCTAAGTTTATCATGACTTTTTTTTAAACTGTCAAAGATTTTACAGTATTAAGAAATGTACAGAAAAATAGTTTTAAATGTTTGCCACCTTTTCCCATTTGTTAGCAATATTTTTAATATTGATAAAACCAGTATAGTCATTTATTCTCAGAAAAACCAAACTCAGATGAACTTTCCGAGTAAGAAAACAATTCAATGTCATATGCAAAATTATTGTATATTTCCTGAAGTTAAATTTAGAACTTGTTGCTACAATGGAGTTTCCTTCCACTGTAAGGCTGACAAAATCATGGACATGTTATAGAAAACAGAAGTCTACCATTTGTGTGGAGTACAGAAGTTGTCTGCTGATCAGCTGAGTTGAATGAATGCAATACTTACTAAAAACTACTTGTGATATTGATAAAAGTTTTTAATGAATCTCAAAGCCAAACAGAATAGACAATGATCTGCAGCAATAAAGCTATATTGATTACCTGCTCAGGGAAAAATTCTTGCAGAAAGGGACCCAGTAGTATGATGCCCAGTCCTTCTGGGTCTAATTTGGTCTTCATGAGGTTTACACTAAGATAAAAACATTGAATATAAAAGTATGAGTAAGACACTTTTATTCTTGCATGACTAAGTTATGCTGTGCTACCACAGTGCTGACTGCCAAGTATAGCAATACTATTCTATTTTTAATCGTAAGTGACAACTGCACCAGAATGGCATGCAAGTTGCCAAAATACGGTTATTTTTAAATAAAAGTAATCCGTTATTTTAAATTAAATAAGTGATAATTCTGAAGGACCACCATATTTGGTAAAATAATTTGAAACCCATATAATCTAAAACCAGGTTTACAGTCCAAAAGGTATTTTGCTGTCTTGTAAGCATTCTTTAAAGATACAAAAACCAGCCATCTTTCATATATAGCTGTCACTGCCAAACAACCTGTTTTTAAACAGAGATTTGGAAGCCTTCCAAGACTTTTCTAAGTACACTGAAATAAAATTAAATTTAACAGATACATTTCTTATTTACATCACGTACTTGATATCAAAGAAGCCAGAACCAACAAACAACGGAAATACTAACAATGCTAATCTGGAAGCCTTACTGCATGACTACGGTCTAATTTCAGGTCACTGCAAACGAAGGTCAGTTATAAGTCTATATATCTATTTAAGCAATACATTTCTACAGGCAGCAGATTGTATCTATTAGCATCTACCCAGCCCTCTGCTTTAGTTACAAAATGTACCGTACACAAGAACGTCCTCATTGGGTAAAACCAACAGAGCGTCTTGCCCAGTATCCTGTTCCTGACACTGGTCAGTAGTGGATGTTTACGATAGAGTACAACAGGGCAAACACACATCCTTAGTTTACCCTCCCCATTTCCAGCAGTCTGCTGCTCAAAGACATCTTCAGTGACAGGCAGTATCTAAAACACAAAGATATATATTTTTCTTGCCATGCATGTGCCTAATTGGCTTTGAACCCATATATACTTCTGGCTCTTAATAAACTCCACTCAAAAAAATTCAAATTAAAATATAGATTCCAGGAATAAGTGTCTTCTCTGTTTTGAACCTGTCACCTGATAATTCAGTTTGATGACATCTCATTTTTGTATTGTGTGAAGCAATTAACAGTAACTCCCTATTTACTGTGTCAATGGTTGTCTATCTTTTCTAGGTCAAACAATCCTAACCTACCTTTTCCTTGCACTAATGGCATTCTGTATCTTTAATTAGCCTTGTTGCCTTCCTGACACCTTTCTACAATATTCTTTTTCCAAGATGGAGTGAAACATTAGGCATTTATACAATGACATAACTCCTACGAATCCCACTCCATATGTCTATCACTGTCAGTTTAAAGCCAGAGATGTTTCCTGACCACTAATATCCAGTTCATAGACCAACAACGTGTATGTGAAATCAGCATTGCTTTATCCCGAGCGACCAATCTACATTTACTGTACTGACACTTCTCTGTTACCCTATCTTCTACTGACTTCTGCTGCTCTTGCACATTGTTTTTTTTAACATCTCAAACACATTTGTATCAGCAACAATCATACAAATCCCTACTGTCAAATCCTTGCTGGTAAAATAACAGAATGCACAGACTTAATACGAAGTCCTGTAAAATTTGTCTAATGATCTCCCTCCATCGTGAAAAAGTGACATTTTATTCTTTGATCAATTCTTTATCTACAAAAAACATTCCTTCCTATTCCACGTTTACACATGAAATATTTACACGTGAACTTTCCCTAGACTGGCCTTCAAATCCTTTTCTAAGTGCTATTGTTCATTTGTCACCTTCTCATTCTGATAACTGTTTGGTACCAGCACAGTTCACAGTAGTAGGTAACCTAAAATAGTTCATCAATGTCATTCTGATGTTTCTTCACAATTTTGGTTTTTTATTACTTCTTTTAACACTTGAGAATCTTAGTCAATCTGACCACCCATAAAAAGGCTTATGTGCCGAACCTCTCAGTAATTTTCTCCAGTGATGAGGAGAACTGCTCCCTACCACCTTCCTAGGTGAATATGAAGAACTCACTGCACTTTTCTAATTGACTTTGAGTACTTTTAAACATTGGGAGTCATCCATCAGAACTACAAACCCCTTGCAAGCCTCTTGGCACTGATGGGCTCAGAAGAATACTATTCGTTTTTATAACTTTGCTGATTAGTCTGTGGAAGATTTTAACTCTGCTTTATATTGTATATACATTTAACATTCGATAAATCCAGATTCTTCCCTTTTTTTTTCATATAGGCACTACATTTTCCTCTCAGAAGACACACTCAGCTTCTCATAGATGCCTTTTACTACGTAGGCCTTTAACCACCCCAGGCCTCTTTGTTGGGGGCTGTGGGCAGAAGGGTGTCATTTCCAAGGTCTTTTTGATTATTGTTCAGAAGCATTTTGTCCTTTTGGCTACCCCTTATGTGTCTTCATCTTTATGTAACTTCCTTTCTTGGTCCTAACATAGAACTACTAGTAAATTATTTGGACTCCTTTTGTTTCTCCCTCAACATACAGAGGATATATTATGCAAATCTTAAGAGAGTGGCTCTGTTAAGGTCCTCGGAAGAAGAATTTTAAAATTCTTAACACTGACTGTGATATTCTATAAACTATGCTAATTTATCATCTTTAAAAAAATTCTCTACTCAAGCAAAACCACGACTGAGGATTTGCAAGATACTGGACTTCAATCCTTTTATTCCTCATTCTCACTGCTCTCAAAGCACAAAATTTTGGATATTTCAGTGGCTGTTTGAAACCTGCCCAAATTCTTGAAATGCTGCAATAGAGCTGCAAAAACATTGTGTTTGCAAACAGAACCATGACAGACAATTGCTACAATGCACTTAAAATTATGTAATAAAATTAAAGCAAGGTATATACTCACTAAAGAAATACAAGAACTGTTTAAAAATACAGAGCCACATAGGTTTTTAAATATGGCCAGTGTACAAAATTCAATCAATTAAGCAAGAGGGTAAATTTAATAAACTTGGATTGTGATATGTTTCAACTGAGGCTTTTTCCTTCAGCAAATCCCTAACACCTTTCAATGTTACTGGTACCACAGCAGAGCGACTGAACGCGTGTATGCTTGTGCTTCAGTGTCCTCAGTGCAAAGCCTGGCACCTGAACTGAAGAGGTTATGAGTGTTGGGGTCATGGCCTTTGTACTGCTATGGCTGAGAAGTGTGTGGGGACAAAAGCCTCCACTATTGGTCAAACAGAGAGCATAAAATGTTTTAAACAAGCTAAATCTAGATTGACAGATAGCTAAATCTAGATTGACAGATGTGCTCAAATTGGTGCCCTAAAGGGCATCAAATGGTTTTTAGAAACAGGCAAAACAAATGACACAGGTGGGTTCTCAGATACGTTTAATAAAATAATAGAAAATTTTACTAAAAACACATGCAATGGCATTCAGTACTGGCTAAGTCACCTTGCTAATGCATGTCTGCTCTACAGAGTTTTCCTCTCTACAGTTCTAAAATTCTAATCAGGTCTGATCTTTATACATCCTGAGATTCTGAGAAACTTAAAGCCTTGGATTAGATCATCACAAATTTCAATACTACATTTGAGGTAAGGCCTTTAATTTTCCTTAAAAACAAAGAAAAAAAAAAAACAAGCAAAAAAGTCTGTATGGAGTTTGAAATACATTATTTGTACTTGTGTTCCACACTAAAAAGACAGAATATCTAGAACCAAAACAGAGTAGGTTCTCAAGATAACAGTATTAGGCAACATATTTATTTAAGAGGAGATGATTTAAGACTGCATATTCCATGGTTTGATCATGGCTTTTTAATACAGCAGGTCTTTTGACTGGCTCTTTGTACATCAATTTATATTTGATGCGCTATGCACAATAAAATAGGACAGGGCTATGCCACAAATGCCCTGAAAGCCAAACAGCCAAATGGGAAAACCTATGAATGAAGAAAGAGGATTTCTGCAGACTTACTGAGATAGCAGAACAAAAAGGCAAAAGAAAGCTTCTCAGACCTATTAAATGATGGTTTTTTTCTTTCCATTCCTTTAAAAAATAATCTCTTGCAGATTTCACCACTTACTGTCATAATGTGAACGTGAGACTTTGGTCTTGTTATTTCTTTTGGTTTGGGTATCTCTTTATTTCAATTTTCACTCCTACCCTCCAAAGAACAACTCAGTCAACTTCTTTAAACATTTGAAAGGACAGAAAATGGGCTCAATCACATTTCAGATGGATGTGGTAAGCAAACTTGCAGCCTCCACAATCATTCTAGTTTTGACCCAAGTAAACTAGAGTAAATGTTTACAAGAGAGCAGATGCATCTTTCGGAGCAGTAAAAAAGTTCAAGTGCTCGGCTCTCCTTTCTGGGTTAAGCATTTAGTCACAAAACATAGTAAGTTTTGACACCGAAGGTTAACTGTTGTCACTTTAATATTAGTCCTGTCTGTCCATATTTAGTCCTGGGAATCAATGTGTCATTTCTGAAAATAAATGGCAATTATAAACACTACTAGGTCCTGAGTGCTGGTGGAAATAAAACTGTAACTGAAGCAGTTTCAGCTTCAAATTCTGCAGAAAGATCCAGTGGTAATCCAAATTTGCCTCTGAATACCTTGATTGCTTAGCTCTTCTGTCACACAGTTTCACCCCCATTAATACATAGAAATATAATCAATATATAGTAATGCAGTAGGTCTGATGGGTTTTTTTGCTTCTAGTTATCACTACCAAAGTTAGAGACATCTTAATTTTAATTTCTCGCCTTTAATTTAAAGCTTAACATCTCAAAGTAACATTCTGTGCCCAGAATGTAAACTGGGAAAAAAAATCCAAACAAGGAAAAAAACCCAAAACCAACCTGAAATTGTAACAGATATGAGGTTAACTGAATCCAGAAAAAAAGCCTTAAATGATAATTATTGTGATTAACTGATACTTCTGCAGTATTTAAATTTTATTATACTTACTATTCAGGATCTGAAACAAGGTCCAGAGCCTTCATTACATCTTCTAGCAGAGTGTCAGGTATAAAACCATTATCTAAAGAAGGAGCAAAGCTTCTTGTGAGGAAAAGAAACAAAATGCTTTCCAGGAGAACAAATTTCACTCAAAAATACAAATACTACATATCTTTATCTGCAAAATCTGCAAGCAAATGGTGGGGTTCTAGAAGGAAAGCAGTTTTTAAATGCTTCTCTCATGCTTTTAAAAAAAAAAAAAGAAAAGAGTGCAATATAGAAACTGGATTTATCACTCATACACTTAGAAGCTTAATACTTGCTAAGAATTCAATCTTTGTATAGAGTTCTCCACTAGGTACCTTGAGATAGTAATGGTACTGTTTTTCCCTTTTGATTAGTTAAAAAAGTACCTGAATGCTAGACATCCTTTGTATCCAAAACATAAGAAGTTTTTCCGTGTATGCTGCATACATTCAAGAACAAAATCTCATGAAGAATGAATCAGATCAGTTGTTTAATGAAAATTTAATATAGGAGAAATAAATTTTATGTTAATCATAAAGAACATTACAAGGTTAAAAAACTTCTCTTTTAAAAACTCTACTTTCTATTGCACAACTTCCCTTACTGCAGAATTCTTAGATAATTTCTTCATAGAATTATGGAATGGTTTGGGCTGGAAGGGACCTTAAAGATCATCTAGTTCCAACCTGCCTGCCATGGGCAGGGAGACCTTCCAGTAGACCAGGGTGCTCAATGTCACTTGCAGATTGACTCTTGTACTGAACATTTCTTAAGGACCAGGCATTTCATTCCTCTCTTAATGAGTACACTTCTATTAAAAAAATCTTATTTCAGCACAAAGTACAGCTCTCACCCTCAGGGTCATATGTCTGAAAAACTCTTCTTGCTTGTTCTGAAGGCGCTTCAGGAGCAACAAGGGCCATGTCCTATGGGGAGGGGAAAAAAACCACAAAGAAAACTTTCAAAATATTCTTACTTCAGATACAGATTACTAAGAAAATATCTAGCCATACTACACCCAGTTGGAACCTAAATTAATGAAAATTTCAATACAACAGAAGAAAAGGTAATTTGGCAATTTTGCTGACAGTGACATAAAACAATCAAGAAATATGCTAAAAATTATTCCACAAACTTCTAGACAAATTTATGCAAGTCTTTTCATGTGGATGTTGTGGCACAAAAGCTAACTGGAAACCACAATTCCAATCATTTGTACTCAAGAGCTCCAAGTGGGAAAGCACACAGAAGAAACTAATTTGGGAGGAGTCCCTTTGTACTGCTAATCTCTCCTGGTAAGAACAACTTGAAAATTGCTTGCTTTGCATACTGCAAATTTATATGCTGGATTTTTGTATTAATTCAGTATCATAATAATGTAATTTTAAGTATTCATAAATATGACCTAATTGAAACACACCCACTGTTAAACGAAAAATTTTCAACTGATTTTATAAATGAATGGTAACTAGAACATTTAAAGAAAACCAATATTTTAACAGTGTATCTTCATGTTTACATATGTTGTAAGATCCTTTAAAGTACATTCAGATAAAAAGACCATATTAGCTCAACACAATTAGTTTCATGATGCCAAATAACGTATGAAGTTGTGCAGTTGTTGAGCACATACTCTGCCATAATGGGTAACGTTCATATATAAGGTACACACATACATTATGAAATTTTCTAATATGTGATCAACTCTTAAATAATTTGGAATACAAAACATACTAAGCAGGAGTAGCTTTCATTATCACAGTGTACTGCACTAAACTAATGCAAATATTTCTCAGTTTAAAAGCACTGATGCCATAGCACATAGAGCTTATTAACAACAAGATGATTAGTGATTTCAATATTCAGGGTTTAACTCTGAAAAGAAGGGATCTTTTAGTGGTAGTTTCTTATTAACGAATCAGCAGCTCACAAAGCCTATGTAACAAGGGAGAACTCTTAAAATTTCCAATGGTATGGAAGGATATATCCAAAGTAACTTCCAACGGCATAGACATATAATTTCAAATGTAAACTACGTAGTTCTACTTTGGTTTATGAGTATGCAGTTCTTTCCACACAATCTGAATGTAATCCAAGAATAAAGACTATCATTCGCATTGTCCTCCCTACCCACAAATTATCTTGTTAATGTAGTATTTTCCACAGTTTCATGTGATGCAAAATGGATTCTTTAAAGCAAGTCTCCTGCAACTACCAACAATTTTTTTTGATAGTCCAATTGCAAAGCGTGTATTTCTGTTAGCATTTTAATTTTTCAGGTCCTTCGTTTTTCAGTTCATGTATGTGTACATGGGAAGAACTTAAGAGATGAAGCCACTGAATGCATTACTCGGTACTGAAAATTCTCTCTTTCAACAGAACTTTCAAATACGGTAAAGCCTCCAAACTGTTACTTATTAACACTTTTTAGTCACTAAATGTGATTTACTGATGCTCTAGGCATGTAACTTCAGGTGGAAATTTAGAAAAGTCTGCCCTAGAGAGATGACCAAAAAACCCACCTCTCTTATCTGTAAAATAATTCTAACTTTTCACTGTGACTGTTGTCCTATAAAAAGTTTAAAATGCAAGATCCTTTATGTACAAATCCCATACAACCTCTAACTTATCATGTCATTCATTTCCAGTATCCAGATAACTTTAAAAGTTCAATTAGTCCATATATTTGTATCTAGGGGAAAAAAAATACCATAGCTCCTTCATGCAATAAAGCCGAAAATGTGATAAACATCTAACAAAAACATATTTCAGCTGCCCAAGCTGATATTTCACCATATCTGCCAAAATATATTCCCCACTCCAGCCTTATGAATTGTATTTTGATGTAACCCATGCATTGAAAGTTCCATATAAGGGAATCCCATAAACAGTTAATTACAATAATTATTTCCAATACTAAGTACAACATGTCCCAAAAATCATGTTTCACTCATTGGCTCTTGTGATACACAAACAAGTCATTTTACATTACTCTGAAAAGTTATTCTCATCAGAAGTACCAGTTATTTTAAGATCCCATGTTTAGCCTCAGAGGCAGAAAATATTCTTTATAAGTTTTAATGAAAACATTCCAGAAGTTTTCATTCTACAAATCAAAAGCAGAACATAATGGCTAAGCCACAATGAAATCCTGGCGATGAATTTTCACAAAGATCACACCCTGAAAGACCCATTGCCCTGAAAAATGAAATCTGCTTGCACATGAACTGCTTTATGGTTCTACACTATCACTATTGAGTGATATGGGGAAGAATTACATATTGTAATACTAACTTTCTTCTTCAGAACTTACCTAGAAACAATATAGAAACACTGATTATTTACCAACTTTTTAACTTGCTGTAACTTAATTGCATCTGGAGAACTGAAGTTTATTTAATCCAGTCTTGTATTACAGGGGAAAGTGTGTATTTTCCAATGCTATAATCAGTGGCTTTCAAGGCATTGACTTTTCCAAAATGGCATCCTAAGAAAACAAGGTTGATGGGATCTCTGAAACTGATTCCCATCCCTCTAGCTGACTTCTGAATCCCTTGCCCAATTTCCATTTTGCAGAGGAAACAGGCATCTCACAACTGGTTGTTGAAACTGGATGCCAGGCAGAGCATCTCAGTGAGGAGTTGGTTCAAAAAGAAATTTGATTTTATGTGTCAGCAAGGTTCCTTTGGAGATTATCTTTCGACAGAGAAAAGACACTTCACACAATCCTAGTGATTTACTATGTAACTGTATCATTATCATTTGGACACACAGGTCTTTCACACAAGACCAGAATGCATTTCAAATTGGAGAGTGCTCTGAAATAAGAATGTGCAACTTCAGTTCCTCCTGTGGCTGTAATCATTCATTTGCAATGAATCTCCACATCCACTACTGTATGTACCCCAGAGGACCCAGAGAACATTCTTCTTCAAAAAGTGAAGGGATCCTGCTACCAAAGCCAGAACCGAAATGCTCTTTACAGCTTGAGATACAACAACTCACTTAACTGAGAGAGAAGAGACTTGAATGCAGCTTTATTTGGAGGCAATGAGCAGAAGTGCCACATGTATCACCACACATACAAATGAGGTTATGTGTCCTAAAGGCATCAGATAGTTTTACTTGTAGAGACTGGCTAGGAAGTGAACCAAAACCAAAAATTTGACAAAAATTTTGTAAACCAAAAAGTAAAATAGACTGGTATCAGCTGAAAAGCAGGAAAGCTATCATCACTACAGCAGCAAAAATAGGCTCAAAGTCTTAGAGTAATATAAAAATCCAGTTGTTGATTCTCATTAAGATGAATAAGGCTCAACAGAACTTGGGCATTGCTTGAAATTAAGTAACAGCTTTTTTTGTAGGTTTTCCTAGGGGCTATTTATCAAACTAAGGAAAATAGAGTCCTTAAGATGTAAAATGCAAGGCTGTTATTACCATCATACAAAGAACTGAACAGTTATGGGAGGTCATAGATCTTGTTTCCTCTTAGGCACTACTGAAGACGTATTGAGACTGCTGAGGCATGAAGTTACTGATCCTAAAAATACTCACCAACACAATCTACTGTAAATTTAGGCAGACTATTATGAAGGGTCTGTCTGAAAAGGGACAGTTATAGAATTATGCCGTGGTAACAAAGCAAGTCAAATCCTAGAGCCCTTACCTGCAAAGTCTGTCCTAAAGCATTTATTGACATAAACATAGTTTAAAAGACTATGAGTCTGGCTCTGAACAGAGGGATGGCCAATGAAGACTAGTTCAAGACTCCCATTTGTGTTCAGGGGCATCATCTGCACCAATAGTTTACAGGGGGCACCACCCCTGGTTGTTGCAGTGATAGCAGTGCCCTGCACAGACTGCTTACAATGATTTTATTGTGCTGGCCAATGGAATGTGAGATTGCTCTGCAGAGAGCAATCTTTCCCTGAGAGAAAGCATTAAAAAATGCCAAACAACTGGAACATACCCAAAGAATACTTGAAGGAGTATAAGATTTTTACTGCTTGAGAGCTGTATATGGAAAAACTGAACGAAAGGTCCTTGACTTATCTGTCACTATACAAGAGCTCTGCAGCCACAACTATTTCCACTTCAGAATGGCAAGTGTCAAAGATCATTTACTGTATCCTCCTAAGCCTTGAAGAGGGGCTATGAGTCTACCTGGGATTCAGGAAACACCACAAAAAAATGACTTCTCTTGAATAAGAGAGCAAAAAGACACAAAAGGAAGAATGCCACCCCCAAAGTAGCAGAGTTTTTACATGGGTCAGAAAATAAAACACAGGCTTCGTAGTTTAGACCAGGAAAAGACAACATTTTATCTGAAAGTGTTCATCAAGGGATAGTGGTGGTGGTGGAGGAGGAGGAACATTGACAGCAAGCAATTTGTTCCAACAAGGTGGTTAAAAGGAAGCAAACTGGTTCTAGCTGCACACTGCCTTGTGAAAGTGAAATGACTGCATTTACTCTACAGTACCTTGCTGAGAACAGAAGAGAGTTCTCAATAGAGAAGAATGAAAAGCTACACGTGGATGACTTCAAATTCTTTTTCACTTTCACCCATACTACCATACAGAAAAGAGAGCCTACTTGATCCATGGGTGGGGTGAGGCTGTAGAGGAAAAGCGAACACAAACCAAAGAGGAAGAAATAATAAGAGAAATCTGAGGACCCTGTCAGCCTATTCATCTGGAAAGTGGGGCTTTTAATATACACTCAAGTAAGTTACAGAAACCACAATATATCCTCCATTCCTGTGGGAGAGGATGGTTTAATAAGACAGCCAACAAAAAAAGCCATAGCATTGCAGTTTTTAAAAATAAGTGTTGGGGTTTTAGGAGTTCTCCTTTTGTTTTTTCTCTCAAAGAATTTTTTCCCATACAAGCTGCCAAAGAGACAAAAGACGTGGCCACAGGGGGCGGAGTCTAGCTGGCCAGCCTCTTTTACCTGGGATTTTCTCGTATGGGGCAGAGAGGTCTCGAGATTTGAACTGGATAAAAGGGGTTGGGTGTGGCTCCCAGGTCTCTTGTTCTGCCGGCATTCGAGGGGGAGAGGAGCTGCTGTCGCTGTGGAGAGAATTCACCACTGCTACAGGCTTTCTGCTGCCTTCCTTCTACCCATCTGCTCGAGTGCCTCAGGGGACCCCGGGATCCCAAGCCCGCCTTTCCCTGCCCCGCTGGGAGCCGGGCCACGACTGCCGTTCCTTTGCCGCTGCTCCGAGCCTTCGCTGCACTGCAGCCCCGCACTCCCTGCCTGCCGAGACCTCCCGGGGCTCCCGCTGCAGCTCCGGAGTTTGATACATCTCGCCTACCACCCGGGATTCTGTTTGTTCGTCCCTGCCATTCCAGCCTGCTGTTCCCGAGGGTCCGGCTAGGCCCCGGGATCGGCTGCCCCGAGGGTTTGTGAGGCGAGCTCCTTGTCTGCCATTACCGCGTGCTCCCCGAGCTCGCCCCACAGCGCCCCCTGCAGCCGCGGGGGAACCATCGCACCCTCCCCAAACAGCCGAGGGAAGGCGGGCACTGGGTTCCTGGTTCTGTTTGTTATTGCTGCCATAGTTATTGTATATAGGTTTTTTTAATATATATATATTATTAAAGAACTGTTATTCCTATTCCCCATATCTGTGCCTGAGAGCCCCTTAATTTCAAAATTATAATCATTTGGAGGGAAGGGGGTTGCACTTTCCATTCCAAGGGAGGCTCCTGCCTTCCTTAACAGACACTTGTCTTTCAAACCAAGACAAGTCTCTTTTACTAGAATGAAAAATTTAGACAAAATCTAAAAGTTACTTGATAAATGCTGGTGTGAAAATCACTGACATGAACGTAAAAAGTACAAGTTCTCCCACAGAAAACCTTCCAAACAAACAATAAACAAACTGTCCAGAAGCACCTGTTCACAAAAAGGACCACACATCCGTAGTGCGAACAAACCAATCCGCAAATAAAATCGGAATAAATCCACAAAGAGCAGAACAAGGTTTCACAGTTAAGCTCTGTGATCTCAGAAAGCTAGAGTAGGGTAGAACCTTTCAGAAGTATTTTGAGATGTCCCCTGCCAACAGCAAGACTTCAAAGCTGGCCTTTCTATTACTTTGCAAAACTCATTTGGAATTGCTTATGAACTTATGAACTCCTGCCTTATTCAGAACAACTTAAATTCATTTAGCAATAGCATTTACACTACAAATCTTCAACCAACCAGTAGAGTAACTTAAATTCTTTTTGGGAGCCCACCGTTCCCACCGGAAACACCCTCCTTTAACATTCATTTTAAAAAGGGTCTCTTCCTGCAGAAAGAAGCTCTCAAATTAACAGCCAACAGAAATATCTGAAGATTCAATCTTGATTTAGTCAGGTGACAACTCCTGTCAAAAACAAAACAGCATTTGCCTCCCTGCTCTTAAACAGCACAGAGAAAATGGGAATCCTACTTGAGCCCAGAAATGATTTCTGCAGTAGCCTCACACATCTATATCTTTTCCATTAGGTGTCCAGACTGTCCCAACCAGAACCAATTCCTCTTACTCCTGAAAACTAAAGACCCTAAATCCACATGCTCTGTAACCATTTCCTGAAGTAGAATCTTCAAAATGTGATTTTAATTTCTTCTCTGATGAAAACATACTTTACCTGCATTCACTGGTCATGGGAGTGAATAACTAAAGGGCATAGGTATTTTTCACTACCTTCCCAAAGCAGAAGAGTTCTTAAGTTAAAGGATACACATAGGTTACTTTGTAGAAACCAAAGTTGTTAACGTACACTAATAATGACTGAATTCTTACATATGCATCTTATTTTCTTTCATGACCACTGACAAGCTCTGTCAGTGTTCTGAGCTTAAATGCTGTACCAACTGACACTCCCCCTCAGCCCAGGTCTGGTAAACACCACTGACCCACATTTAGGCTCTCCTATAGCAGTGTCAGTGTTTACTGAGGTGCCTCTCCGTTGAACTCTGATGAAAAAGATTGTTTAGGAAGAGAAGTGAATGTACTTTCTTCTGAGAGACAATACTATCAAAGATGCAGAAGAAAGGCCCTGAGAATACGTAGAACAGGTTACAGTGATCAAAGTAAGAAAAATAAAAAAATGTAATCCGAAACCAGTGTGGTTCCAGGAGACCAGGACAGGACATTTTCCTTCAAAAGCAGTAATTTATAATTTACTCCAATTTCTCAGACAGGAGTTTTCTCTGCTTATCTAACTCTTCAAGTCTAGAAATGCTACAATGCTGTAACTGAAAATGGATAGCCAATTCTGTGGTGGCCTGTGTGCTCAAAGACCTAGAAACAAACTAACAGAATTTTTTAAAAACTTACACAGCTGAAGTGTCCCACAGACAGTTTCAAACACCTGAAGTCACCAGACAGACCTTCATTCCATGCTGTCTTTTCACTTTCAATGAGTCTGAATTCAAACTTCAACACCATGTGGATTTGCATGTCAGCAGACAGTATTTAGAAAGCACCTATTAACCTCCTGTTGTTCTTCCTATTGTTTGCACTGGAACATTTTCTTGTTATATTTTGCGTAACATTTCAACTTTTTGGTACTCTTTTATACAGTGTCTGACCACATTTTGACATTCCTAGAAGTTCTGAATTGTCTGAGCTTGTCGTAACTTTCTATGTTATGAGTATCATAAAAATAGTTAAGAAGTGCCCCTACAACACTTCATCCAGAACATCACAGCCTTACTTAGAGCTGCCCCACTTCGTACTCTCTCTTATACCTACAATAAAAGAGTAAAAAAAAAATTGAAAAAGACTGTAATGATAGAGCAGATTTTTAGAGGATGTTTACAACACCACGTATTTGCCTGCACACTGTCTGACAGAGCATGCAGAGAAACTCAATGTGTCAGATGAAACTTCCTTGTTTGTTTTTGTTGGACTGAAGCCATTTGAAAGTTTTCCTATTCACTAAAAGGAAGGGTAGGCAGGGAAAGGCAGAAATGATGGCTGCTTAGATTTAGTAGCCTATGAAGAATCTACATACTCACTTTCTCATGCAAAATCTACCTTGTTGCAAACGCACAGTCCATGACCACTGAGAGCAACAGCCACACTTACTTTTTCAGAAAATGTTAAATTTGGATTGCTGAGCATTAAGCAGCTTTCTGACTTTACACACACACATTTGTGAAGAAAATAAAAATAATGTGATGGTACTACTTATGGTTCTTTGCTAGAACTCCCCCTGCAATGATTCACAAAATTTTTTCCAACTCTATTATGACACACGTAAGTATCAGAGTTCTGATGTTCACATGTCCTTTCTGACTTCAACATTTACTCATTTGCAGAACAAGCTGTAGTATTTTTGCTCAAGACAGTCTACCTTAGAAATGAATTTATGGAAGATGCGAGATTTCATTTCATGTATTTCCAGATTCTATTTTCTTTCCAAAAGACCTAACTACAAATAATTATTTGGCTGATGACAGGCTGGCTAAGTCCCAGACAACAAAACTACTGATATTGTCTTCAATAAAAGATGTTTCAATCAAAACTGTTGTTTCAATGAAGAAATTATTTGTTGTTTCTCTCTACCTCCAAATCTCTGTACTAAAACAAGGCTAATAACTCACTGGGTACATACAGGAATGCTATGACAATCAAGTTGTGGAGACGAAGACCATGCAGGCAGAATAAAACTTACTCCTTTAATAACAGGAGAAACCACTGACCCACTGCAGACTTCTCTTAAAACTAGGAATTCACTCAACTGTCTCTGTTTAAGGCTATTTCATGCAGCAGCAGTTATAAGACAGCTTAAGCCCAATAACATACTTTCGTTAATTTATTTTCACTTTAAGCCGTGTGACCTTCAGCCAAAGATACTGTGCTGCATTTTGCTCATTAAAATCCATTGAAAATATACAAAGTTTTAGAATGGCAGCTATGAACAGATTTATTTATTTTACAAAATAAAACATTTTGCACAGTCACAGCTACAAAAGAATGGTCCACTTTCAGAGTAGTGCAAATATATTCTGGCAGGAAGCAACAGAAGTCTACAATATTTAAATCAAACTGTTCTGAGATAGAAAAGTGCAGTGATTTATCATTCATTCCCCTGATAGAAGAACAATGTTTATCATTCATCAAATGTAAAAAATCTGAGTCAAAGAACTCAGACTAAAGAACAGCAGCCAGCTTTCTTTAAGTAGAGCAGTATGCAGAATTTGAGTAAAACCTTTTGCTTGTTAAACCTCCATGCCCAAGGAAAGATAGCAATGAAGATTCTGTTCTGTTCCCTAGTTTTCTCATGCTAGTTGTCTATAGCAACAGTAGGCTAGGAAGACTAGGAAGCCTAGGAAGCCTGCTGTTTCTAGATTTCTAGACCAAATTACTCAGCTAATGACAAAAGTGACTACTGTTCCGCTTAATAATTGCCTAACATTATTCTATTAAAAAATAAGGCTTTATGCTCCTGTAAAATATATGCAGCTTGAAAGAAAGAATTAAAACTTACTTGGTTTTTTCGAACTTAATCTGTACTGGTTTTGGCTCCACAAATTATTTTTCTCTTTCCATTCTGAAAATTTCTTTCTCATGTAACCAAACTCGCCATCAAACGAGAAGCTACATCCTCAGTATCAAACACCATCTCCACAACTACACACACCGCTTTAACAAGTAAAAAAGCAAGTGGTTGCTCATTAACCATTGGCAATGAATTCAAGTTTTTTCCCTGTAGTTTTTGACATGTACAAAATTGATACAATAATGGTTTGTCAACACAATTAGTATTTCCACTGTAGCTGACATCTCTGCTCCAACAGAAATGCTCAACAACCGCTACTTTAGAAAGGGTGAGGTTTGACATGCAAATTCAAAAACTAAGAGCTTTTACACACCTTCAGCTCTCCTGCTCTGCTTAATAATAACAACAACAACAAAAAGTCTAGGAAATTCTTTGCCAATACCATGTCAATTCTTTATTCTGCTTTTTATTAATCACAAGCTGAAGTTTTTCACAGCCTAAGTGGAGTTCAGTGAAGAAAGGAGAACCAATTGGAGACAGCAGATATTGATACCCAATTACTCTAAACCCAGGAAACAGCCTTCAACATCCTAAAAGAAAGAGCATTAGAAGTGGATTTCTGTCTGGAAATGGTAGACACTAAACATTAGCTGTAACAACACTGTGACAGGAAGGCTGGACTGGCATACCAGAATGATTATACCTATTTGCATGCCACTGCTGTCTGTATGACAAGGTACTGACTTTGAGGGTATCATTCAAAAAACTGTGGACAAAATTTCAAAATTGAAAAAAGCTTTACTAGGAAAGTCTGGGAAGAGAGTAAAGCAGAAAAGAAACATCTAAAAGAGAATAAGGATTTTTCTATTTCATGGAGTAAGGAAGAAAGAATATTTATCAGACATTAGGGATTAAAAATTTGCAAAAAAAAATTTAATGTGTAACACTGGCTAATTAATCTAAAGGATTTTTTAAAATTTAAGTTTAATGATAATAAAATACTACTACAGATAAACTTCCAATACACTGTGGCTTTTTAATGAGAAAAATCTAAGCATTTGTGTTGTGTTTCTAAAGATTTGGCAAAAGTTTTACTTAAGGAAATTCAACAGCTCAAGAATTTACAGCTTTATCTTTGTCATATGTTCTAGTATTTATTTTCAAGTTTTATAACTAAAGGTTTAATTCATTTTTAAGATATTAAGAACAGGGACTAATAATAAGGAACTCTAATAAGTACCAATAAATATACTAGTAGGTACTATTCAAAGTTTCAATAAAATTTTTAATCAGAAACAAGTGTTCTACAAAAATAAAATTTAAGGAAAACAACTTACAATCTTCAACTAAAGAAACAGAAATTGTCTCCTTGGAAAATCTGGTCTAAGATTTTAAACTGAGAGTCCTCCCAAAAGCATTTTATGTTTCACAGGCTACAGTAGATATCTGATAGAATATATATAAAGAATTATTGTAACAGTCCTGATATCTATTTTTAATCTAAAACAACCAACTATAGATTAAAAATTGTGAAAGTACTGTCAGGGAGATGAAATTACTACATAACTCTCTCTTGCACTATAGAAATTTAAGACAGTACTTATCCCAAGCATGGTGTTCCAAAGCATAAACTACCCCCAGCCCAATAAATTAAGCTAAAACTGAAAAACTTCACACTGAAATTTAGGAGATATTGATGAAGTATGGGAACAACTCAGCCTTCAAGGGAAGATTTAATTAACAGATCTAGTGACTACGTTTTCACATTAAAGCCACATAAAAGTCACACTGTAGCAAGATCTGCACTTCGAATTTATGTGGTGTTTATCTGCCTGAGGCTACCAAAACTGCATCTAACATACCTTGGCAAAGAAGACTGTGAGGTGTGTTTCACTGCCAAGTATCCAAATGGGATATTTTGGAGATTTCAAATAGGAGCCAACCTAAAAAGGTACAACAAAATCAGAAATACAAAGCAAACCCAGAAAGGTCATCTAGTTAGTGACCAAGTTAATGGAAATTCAGTTAGTTTTCAGAACAGCTGGGACTCCACTGATATAAAATGTTTAATAAAACGACGTAAGTGTCTAACTTGCAGAGAAGTACTAAGGACAGTAATACTGTTTAAAAAGCCCACAACAGCTTAATGAAAGAAAATTTTTAAATTATGTAGAAATCAGCTTACCTTACAGTATCTCAGAGATTCCATCAATGTCAAAAAGCCTACTGTTGCCTGTTTGTGTATGCCAAGAAGTTCTGTCCAAAAGAAAACACAAAACTTATTCAAGAAAAATCTGCAAATCCTATTTTAAGTCATTTTTTCTTACTTTCAAAATTGGTCAAGTAATAACAACTCTAAGTTATGCAGTTTAAGTAACAACAGCAAATCATCAAGATATAGTAAAAAATGGTCATTTCTCTCTCTATAAAATAAGATCTCTATAAATAAGATCTCTCTATATATCTCTCTATGAAATAATATCTCTCTAAAAAATAAGATCCAGACTCATGGTTTTAAGAACTTCCTGTTGATAGCCTCTTTTCAAAAACTGCTGGACTGTGTAGGAGATGAAGTACTTGCAACTCACATCATAATTATTCTTAGAAAAATCTAAGAAAAACAGCTACCTTGAAGAGGAGAAAATCCCATATACATGCATATATGAATGTTTCTTCCTCTCTCCCTCTTTCTTTCTTAAGAGTTCCTTGGCCATATTTATCTTAACCATTTCACATTCTGAATAATAAAACACAATTTTGCAAATAATAGTTTTGTTAGCAGAAAAACTAATTTGATTTTCAATACTGACTTCCACTTAAAGCTCTCAAACACACACAGCTGCCAGGAATAGCCGAAATATTTATGTACTACTGATTGGAAAAGCACTTACAGAGCCTTACTCGAGGTCCTCTAATAAAGAATGAGAAAGTACTTCAAAATTCAAGCTTCAAATCTAATTATACAGATTTGGAAGAAGCTCTGGGCTTTCACTTACATCATCTCAAGAGTTCCAAGTACTGTCTGCTTGGAACAGCTCTGCTAGATCCCCAAATATTGTCTAACAAGAGCAGCACATACCTGGGAACATACACCATGATCAATTTAAAAAGATCTGGATTTCCTTTTTTTTAGTGAACACTGACTTTCATATTTGAAAGCTCCCTCTAAAACACTAAGTCTCAACTATAATTTTTCACATTGATTATTTGTGTACAACAGCATAAAACTGACATCTTTATCCATGGGCTAAAGCCCCAGGACCATAGCAAGTGAGAGAAACCATTCTGAATTTAAAAGGTTTCTGGATTTGCAGAAGTCAACTTTGCAGCACCAGGCATGCCATACTCCCTTCACCAACATCAAGTTTGCCTCACTGCATTTTGCAACAGTGCAGAACAGTTATTACAGTAAAGGTTTAACTTTTCCCTCTACTGTTAAGCAAAAGTCCCCATACATCCAATTCTGAAAATCAAAACCCAAAAAACTTACAAACATGAGCTTGTTCACTACCTTTGTGTCTGGAAGTACAACTCCTTCCTTAAGAGTGTCAGCTACACATATTAAAAATAATACATACATATTATATACATATATACATCTTTGCAGTGTAGAATTCTTTGATCTGAAAGCTGCACTTTCACAGATTATCTTCTAACTTGCTTGGAATTAAAATATTCAGGGGTGCATAGATTATCCCTTGCAAAACCCCATTATCTCACTGACTTATAGCTGAGTTGTTATAAATTACCATACACTGAGACAATTCATCCTTTCTTTGAGCTGAGGGAAAGAGAGCTATAGCCCAATTAAAAAAACTAGTGAAGACTCCTGCAAACTAGGGAATAGCTAACATACAGATATAGCACATTTAGATGTGCAATGAAGGAAACGAGTGGCAGAAGTAAGTAATAGCACATGAGAGAACTAATTTTACACACCATATATATTTCTTAAAAATCATTAACAAAAATCAATGTAAAGTTCAGTCTGCTAAACAAGGGCTTCAGATGTAGGAGCTAATGCCTGGGTGCAGAACAACAAAGTCACATGTAAATAATATTTACTATGCAGAAAATCATTCAAAATAATTCTATGTTCCCCTGACAGATAACTAGATGAGAACTCTGACTAACACCTAGAGAGAGCTGGGATTTTGGCTACAACAGTAGCCACACAGTGTGCATATGCTGAATAGTTAGTAGTCAAGCCACACAGACAGGGTATCTGGAAACTCCTAGGTTAACTTCAGCTTGTAGTCACTGGTCTACCCATGCCTCCTTCAGAATTAGGCAACAGAGAAGAGAGACATAAAAGCAAAAATTACTGTCAGATGATTTACAACAAACAAAAGGAGACACAAAAGGAGAAACAAAAGGAGACTAGCTGCACTAAATCAAAGTTTATTCTGTGAATATCCTCACCCCACAAAGAGAGAAGATGATTAGAAGATATCTGATAGCACCAAAGATCAACCAAGAACATGAATATTTATGCCTCTTGCCACAAAGTTAGTTTCTCTTGCTTGGAAAAGCACTTTTGCCAGGCACTCAAATTTCTGAACACGTTTCTGTTACCAACCGCATCAGCACAGCGCCACTCAGCGGCCACACCGACCCCACAAATCCCTGGCACTGCGTGGGAAAAGCAGTTCCAGCACTAGCTGCATTCACAGGGAATTGCTACAGCGCATGTAGGAATAACAGTCCTAAAATAAGCAGTAAAAAAAAAATTACCTCCCCATATCTTCGCACTGTGGACAGTTGTGGCAAGAGAAGAGATCAGAATAAGAAGAAAGGTTTAAAGGAGAACATGTATATAGCCAAAGAAGAGATATCATTTCACTGGCATATTTGCCAGCAGTGGCCAAGAACAATCCCAGTTAATAACTTCTACCCTACTTGGAAAATATGCAATACTGTGAGAATCAGTGTTCTGAGTACAATATGCACACACACGGTAATTCCTCCAGTTTGCAATTCAGTATGCTCTTTCATCACTGCTAAAATTACTGGCAGTTCCTTTAAAATGGCTTATAAATAATTTTAATAATTTACTTATTAATTAAAAACTCCTTATGAAAATAGTTGAACAAGAGGTAAAGTGACTTTAGATAATTTCTGAATAAAACAGTATTCAGTCCTTGTTATTTTGACACCTGCAACCCTTCTAAATGAAAAGCTCAAGCACTGACAGAAAAGAAGCTGAAGGTTTTACACGCAAGGAGAAACAAAATCCAAGAGAAATGATTGAAGAAAAAAAGATGACAAAAAGGATTTTTAGATAAAGAAAATGTGATAACGTATTCAAAATTCAGTCTTGCCTAAAATTTGTGAACAGTACCGGCTGCTCTTTATCCTTCTTTTTGATAGACTACAACAAATCACTTGGTAACAGATATGATTATAGACTTAAGACTGTGAATAAGCAGGATCTGACTGTAATTATCCAAGGGCTCCAAGAAAATGGAGGGCTCCCAACAGTAAAGTCCAATTACTTAACTGGTCAGAAAAACTAACAGGACACATAATAGCAGATCCTTAAGAAGTACTAAAGATCATTTTCTGCTCCTCCACTCCCCACACAGAGACAGACTCTATGGGAGTTCTGGTTCTAGGTTTTTAGGGCAGAACTGACTGAGAACCTAAATATGGACTACTACTGTGACCAAAGCAAGTTCAGCATTAAAAGAAAAGGAAAAAGTTCCAACTTGGATAACTAAGAAATGAGGCCTACCAGAAAGATAATCTGAAAGGCAAACGAGGGAATGAACTCACAGTATTCAAAACCAATATACTGAATTGCAGAACAGCAACTCATCCTAATGTAAAGGAAAGCTGCAAGAACAATTCAGATTGATTGATTGATCATAATCTAAAAATTCAGACTAATAAATCATAATCAAAAAGGGAAAATTAAAGATACTGAAGAGAACATACAGATAAAACTCAGAAGGCTTATTGAAACAAATTTCAGTTAGAAATAGGGGGGGATAAATGACAACAATGTCAAATAGAGGGAAGTTAGATACAATATCCAAATGACATTCTGTAAGTCTGAAAGTATAGGCTGCGTGGAATCATAACCAAGTGCAAGCCTAATACGTCTCAAAGGAGATTATACTACTTGTTCATTGTCAAATCAGAGCATTTTGATTCAGCTCTTGCATGGATCTGTCCTGAACCTCATTTCAAGTGAATTTTTCAGTGCTGACTCAGATGATGGAAAATCATTTTAAGAAACATGCTGATGAACCTTAGATGGACTTTGTAGCAGTGGAAGAGAAGACGTGAACATTTCCACAATTCAAACTGTTCCTGTTTTCATATAATCTCTATTTGTAAAATGAAATGCAAAAAACACAAAAGCCCTCTAATCATGAGCCTCCACTGAACTCACTCCAATATGGCAATGTCTTTCCTGCACTGGGGAGCCCAAAACTGGACTCACCACTCCAGAGGTTGTCCCCCAAGTGCCAGATAGAGGGAAAGAACCACCATTTCTCTCCAGCTGCTGGCTACCCTCCTGCACAGTCCATGATGCAGCTGCCCTTCTTTGCCAGAAGGACACACCTGAGTGCAACTCACTGCCCACAAGGACCTCGGGTCCTTTCCTACAAAGCTGCTTCCCAGCCAGCCAGTGCTGCCCTGTGCTGTTGCATGGGTTTATTCCATCCTGGGTGTAGGACTTGGGTACATCTCAGGAGGTTACTGTCAGTTCATTTCTCTAGCTTGACGTGGCTGCTCTGGATAGTGGCCCTGTCTTCAAACTTCCCAAACGGCAGAGACTGCACTCCCTTCCATCATCCAGGTCATCAGGTAACTCCTACGTTCAACTGGTAGATGACAATCCTGTATTCACTGATATTAACGTCAGCCATTTTGCGCAAGTATGTTTTATTTCCATTTCAGGTCTACTTAAATCAAAGGGCAGTAAATAAGGAGACTATCAAAACAGAAATGGAACATATTTCAAATCTATAGGTCAGCATGTCAGAGTATGTAAAAATTACATACTAGAATAAGCATAAACTAGAATCAACTTACTCATTCCTGAACATTCTCTGTCTCCATCCCACACATTAGAAACAGCATGTCCCGTCAACAGCAGATTAATCAAACTTTGGCTATACAACAGAAAGAAATTATGAAAGACATAAGAAATTTAAAGGGACATACAATTTATTTCAAAAAAAGTGGTTATCTGTAACAAATTAAAATATTATTAGATTACCCAGACAGCCAAGCAGACATTTTGTAACTATTTTCCATTAACTAGTGTGTATTTGTAATTCAGCAACACTAATAATCATCTCCACTCTTTCAAACACAAACTTGATATGGAATGTAGCTCTGAATTTGAGAATTATTCTTTTGAAAATTCAGCAAGAACAGAAGCATATCCTCAGAACTGATGCACTAAATGGAGCTAGCAGTGAAAAAACCACACTTTTCAGTGTTGCTTTTAGTTATTTTAAATTTATAACTGAATCTGTCTTCTAATGTCATGAATTCCCTAAAAGAATGATCAGTTATATAAAACAAAAAATTAGCCCACATATCTACTTTAAGTGGTAGCAAACCTATTTTGCAGCTTACCTTCCATGACCATAAACAGGATCTATCAATGGCTCAGTTGCATCTTCAATTTCATTTTTTATGTTTTCAATACCCTGCAGAAAAATTACAAACATTTTTGCTACCTTAAGGAATGAATTGCAACATTTATACAACAACAGAATACAACACTAAAATATTGAGAGGCTGATGTTTTTACATGAATTGATAACTAAACAAGCTTCTTTCTCTTAAAGGAATATGTTTTCACACATCTTGTAAAGTATGTTTTCAAAATGTGTAAGTCTCCCAGATCAAAAGCGAAAAAGACAAACCAAAACACAAAAAACCAAAGGCCTGAGCCTTTCACATTTTTAGGCTGGAACTGTACTGCAACGTAAATGAAAGACACCATTTCATCCACTTATCTGGACTCGACTTAGTTTATCAGTTCATTGTTCACCTTTTACAGAAAAAGGGTTAAACGATCAAACTTTCATTTAACAAAGAAATAAAAAACACCCACAAAATAAACCACAAACCTTTGTCAGTATTACAGAATACAGAAAGAGCAATACTCCAAATCTGTTTGTCCACGCTGAATATTGATCCCAAACTGCATCCTTCAGTTCAGGGAAGCTTTTGAATGCTCGTTTGCTAAAGACAGAAAGGATAACAAACAAACAACAGAAAAGAAGTATGTATTTAGACAAAGCATTAGAATAGTGTCACAAAGCACAACCAAGAAATACTAACACCTAACATGAAAATGTCAAAGTACAAGTAGAACAGGTCTGGTGTTACATGCAGAATGACACAGCAGCTCTTCTGGAGTTACTGTAACTGCCATCGAGTCATTAGTATTTACCCATCTGAAGATGATAAATAATTCAGGAGCAAAATGCAAAAATGAACAATTTTGAGATACAAACACTAACCATAAAGTTACATACATGTGTGAAAGAGCTGAGTGGCTGGCACCACTAATGTAATTCTATAAAACACTGTTACTGAAATTGCAAATAGACTGTATGTCACCAAAATAATTTTCGCATTATATAGTGTTCTGAAAGACATTTGGCCCATAAACAATGGAAAAAAAATCCTTCTACTTAACCAGGTAAGACTATCTTCCAGGCTTTTGAAGAAATTATTCTATTTCCCATAAGAATTTGACTTTGTTAAGACTCTTGCTCTGGAAAAAGCAAATTGTTCATAACACTGAACAGTGGTACGTTAACATTTGAGACACTATCTGGTTGCATAATATGGTGACTGTCTGGATGATAAGGTAACACCACGTGATCATATGTTTAAAAAGAAAAAAACTGAAACAAAAACCAAGAAAAGAAAGAAATTCATCAATATTCCAGTGAAGCAATACACTTTAAGTTTCTTGGGACAGTTAGAGCTAAATACTACATTTCAGAACACAAGCATTACATTTACTGAGTAATTCAAACTAGATCATAGTCTCTGCTTATCTTACACAAACAGGTATATTATTTTCTTTCTGATTTCTTGCACGCTTTTAGTAATCTTTGTTTAAAAAAGAAACAAACATGTACAAAAATACATCCATAGATGGGTTTACTCTGGCTAATACTTGATTTCTAACATCCTTTCTTCATCAGAAGGGTACAAATAGCATACAAGGTATGCAAGGCAAAGCCAGTTCTGAAATCTCTCTCAAATCTCTCTCATGTCTAAAGGCAAATGCCAGAGCATTCATTCCCAATGAGAATGACAGAAAAAAATTAAGTGGGTACCACAAGTCCAAAGAGTGAGGGGGTGAGCAGGAGGGGAGGGGGAAGGGCAGGAAATTACTGTTTTGATTAGATAAGGTTATAAAAATTTTATATTCTCCTCCTTCTTACTTCCTTATATGACAATGGGTTTAAAAAATAAACTGTAATTACTACTGATAAAATAACCTGTGGATATTTCAGTCCTAATTAGCAACATTTTCCATCTTGGGTATTTTTTTGGAATTCTGCTGCTCTTCATTTCTTCTTTGGGGATTGATTTGTGTAATATTTACCCAACTGTTCACTGTGAAAATAAAAGGCTGTCACCTTTAATTATAAACTCACTAGAACTGTGAGCTCTGAGTTTACACCCTCAAATAAGAACAGTGTTTAAAGTATGAAACAAAAATCAGTCTTGTATATGAAACACTTTAATAAATGTTTCTTATTATATCCCAAATCAGGAAAAATACTAGATCACATCATATAAATATTACTATCTTTAACTTAAATATAAATCTTGATCAGCTGTGTTCATATAGTTGAAATGCACAAACTGTCTGGCCAATTTATCACATTACATTGCTTCAGTTTTATTTTAAAGCCTAATACTTATGCTCAAAATAATGTTCCATTTAAAATGGTTAAAATGCAAAGAAAAACCACAAAAACCCCCAAATCAAAACCTGAAATCCAAGTTTAACCTGATGAGTAACACACAAAAAGTTCCTCAGCATACCCCTTTCAGGCCTGTGAATATTAGCGTTAACTTCAAAATATCGTATTTTAAATGTTCCAACATATTACTTACTGAATTAATGCATGAAATCGCTCAAAGCCAAGCTCTTCGACAGCCAAGGCAGCTATACACAAGAGACACTTTTCAGCACTACACATGGCAAAAAAATGACACAAGATACACACAGCAAGCTAGTATACTTTCAAGCTCTAATTATATTTTTAATCCTCTCCTGACATTTAAAATTAACTGATTAGTATAAACTAATTTACTGCAACATTAAGATTCCACCATACAAATTAGTGAGAACATTTCTATTTGGACTAATCAACTTATTAAAAGCACAAAGCCACTGGAGTGTGTAGTCTTGGAAATATTTGTCATATACTAAGCTGTTGATTTTGTACAAAATGTGGCCATCACAACGTCACCAAGCATATGCATACTACAGATATTAATTTTGCAGGTCAACAAGAAGTACTATTTCCTAGAAAAGCAAGCATGATTATTTGGATCATTTTATCAGTGTAGGTAAGCTGTATTTTTTCTTTGAATATACACTTCTATTACTGAAATTCAGTTGAGTTTTTTTTCCCTTTAATACTTATTTATTACAAATAAAAAAGTAGAATAATTCTACACAGTGTTACGCATTCTGTTTTTAAATAAGTTCTCGTTGTTTTCTCTCAATAACGGATAAACAGCCTTTCAAATTAGTGTTGCGTCCAGGACATAAAAAAAAATACAGCATTAGTGTCTTCCCAAGTTCAACACAGGCTTTATACCTTTCTTTTTTCTTTTCTTTATCTTTCTGCTAGTAGAATAATACACAAAACAGATAGATCTGCTTTTTGATAGATGCCACTTGATGCTGAATATTTAAACAATACCTGATCACCCAGCTACTGAATGTGACTGCATACAATTCGGTCAAGATCTGAAGCCATTAGGGCTAATACTACTGATAATTCTTCCCACCAGAATTCCAGAAAAGGCATTTTATTTTATGCCCATTACGACTGTATTTTGAAAGACGCACTTCATTTGCCCCATATGCAAATACAACTGATTCTCAAACAACAGAGTATTTTCATTTTTGACTTCAGAAATACAGCAGTAGCAGTCTTAAGAATTTTAGTTTTTGTCATCTGAATAACTACAAGGAATTGCTTAGATTACCAAGAGCAAAACTGGACTTAAAATCATGTATTTTTAAGACATTTTTATAAAATATGAAACAATGAATCTAAATTGCAGAAAATGCTGCAGAAACTAACCTTGCTTGAAGAACACATGTTTTTGTAAGCAGAAAGTTAGAGGGACTAACTCATATAACGCAATCTTTGAACCTGGGAACTTGCACTACTAAAGCCAACGCAGGGCCAACAAGTGACTGCTATACACCACAAAAGCAGATGAAAAATGCTATTGCATTCAGTAAGTGTGCTCGAATCCACCTTTTGTTCACACAGCAGGATGACAGGCAGTTTCATTCTGTTACTAAAGAACAGAGTGAAATGCTAAGAGAATTACTATTTGAAATAAAGGGAAAGAAGTAGAAATTCTAAAGAGAACTATACATAACCCAAACAATGCTAAATAAAGACAGTGCTTAGTGGAATGAAAAAGAACGAACAGCAAGAGAACATGAGATGTATGAGAAATACAATTGTATAGAAACTCTTTAAAATTATACTCTATCGTGCTGTGTCTAACCATATTTCATGGCTTTATTATAAAGATATCCCCACATTCAATTCCCAAATAGCCTGCCATATGGAACTGTATCTGTAATGCTCCCTGCTCACCCAACTCATATCTGAAGTCCTATCAACTATGACAATGCCAGTTTCTATTTTTATTGAGCACAGCAGCCAAACAAGAAATAAATTTATTCCTTTGCACTAGCAGTTACACAACTCTGCATTACTCACAATATCTTCTCCTCAACATCTCTGTCCCACCCCTAACCAGGTTAAGATGGTATACAGTTAAATAGCACAACAGAGGAAGGGAAAAAAGCCCAAACCTAACTAACATACCTAAAATTGTTAAGCGTATTGCAATATACATAGAAGGCAAAATACTGTACATACAAGAGATGCATTCAGTGTCTAGCAGGGAATGTAGAATAGAAACAATGAAAGAGATTAACATTGCCCATGGCACAAGCAGACTGTACATGGTAAATATATCCTGGTCTTCCTTGAGCACATTCCATGTTATTAAGGACAAGTCAGGCAGAACTTGAAGACTTACACAGAAACATGAAAAATTTAGTTATGTAACAGAATGGATTAGTTCATAAGTGTCAGTGTTGAGAGTAATTATTAACTGAGTGTTCGTTTAAAAAGACTGTTGAACATTTTCTATGGTTAAAAGTCCTTTGGAATAAGGCAATACATTAAAAAACAGGACAGTAAGATCCTGTAAATAACTAGACTCTGCTTCACTTTCTCTTCAAAGCAAACTTCACATCACTAGCAAGAGCTTCAGAGACAACTAAAAAATGCACAGAAATTAGGAATTTCAGAGTTACAACTGCCTTATCTTGCAAAGGAGGATTTTTTTTTTTTTTTTTTTCACAAAAATGTGGCAGATACAACTTTCTGTATAATACTTTTTCTTACTTAAAAAAATGCTCGCCTTGGAACTCTTATGCACTGGCCTTCCATTTTTCCAGTTAAATAACATTTTAATTATTGCTTGAGCCTTCCAAAGCACATGGAGCACTTGCTAGAAGCACATGAAAATGACTTGTAAAAAAGAGCTCCAGCACTACAAATTTCTATAACTGGCTCTGCACATAAAAAATCTATTTATACAATTCTTAATTTGCAGTTATGCCACAAGCTAATAAATAACATACTTCTTCCATCAAAAGATGGCACCTCTATAAGCAACATGTTCTCATGTGAAGAGTTTTTCATACTTCTTAAGGGACCCACTGTGAACAAAAACTGTAAGAAAAAGAAGCTTATCTCTTAACACATTAGATCTCTCCTGTTAAAAGATTAATAAATATAACTCTCTGATCATATGTGCACAGATAAACTTTCCATGTCACTGGCTCTGCCGTAGTTAGATATGACTGGATGCCTCATCTTAGTGCAACAGATTATGTTCCCTGGATCCTTGATGTCAGTAACGAATGAAGGAATCAAGACATTTGCAAAAAGCAGATAACTGAAAAATTCTAACCAACAAAAAAATTATGATAATTTACTAAAAGGTGATTTAAACTGTTTGGTACTGCACAGACAAATGGAAAAAGGCTACTTCTCCATAACAGGGGATCCAGAATATTTTAGAACAAATAAAGCATTGGAGAATTTCCTACAAAAACTCTTCTAAAGCAACAAGTGACAAGTAAAAGTATTCTTCCAGTATTAAGAAGCCTATAGATGTTTCAAAACTAATGATGTATCAGGTCCCAATAAATTACAAAATAAAATTGAAGATTATGGAAATTGATGACTAGATAAAGAAACATGTGTGTTAGAACTCCAGTGATGGACAGCACATCGCTTTCAACAAAAAGGACCAATGCCTCTAATTACAACACACAAAAATTTGTCTTTTGCTAATAGAATCACTAAGGCAAAAACTCCGTCTGTGAATTAATAAAAAAGCAGTGGTCCCTCAAAAACTATGTCATACTTCACTAAATGATGGGTAATTTAGCATAGAAATCCGTCTTACAAGGTTGTTCCTCTCGACGACTAGATTCTGCAGGACTTTCAGAAATACTAGCAGTTTCTTCAGTTGTTTTTCCTCTTATCCATGTTGCCAGACAGTATGACTCAGAATTATCAGAGCAAGCCATTTCCAAAATATCACATAATGTATGACAGAGAAGGTTCTTCTGCTCCTCTTCTGAAAGATCAGAAACCCACGTGAGTTTGATTGCTGAGAACCACTGTCACATATAAGCTACTAGTATCTTTTGTATATATTAATGCTATCTAAATAATTATTACTTTTATCTCATTAATTACCAATGTTAATTGCTCTTTGACTACACTGGACCAAAGATTATAAAGCTGTCTTTTGAAAAATGTGGTTTTATATGACTTCTAACCCATTCCCTTTCTTAATAATGTGTATCAATTAAATATTTATAAAACACAAAAGCATTAAGGACAAGCACAGAGTTCACAAATAGGAGTTCTGAAGCATGTAGTGTATATATATGGTATGGAAGCAAGCAAACACAAAGAAAGTGTGAAATATTTTCAATTCTTTAAACTAAGATATGCTTTACAAAAAAAATAAAATGGAAAAATAATGAGGGGAAAAAAAGTGGTCTCAGTACCTGGACAGTCTCTCCAAGTAGACTTTTCACTGGTAAAAAGCCTCTTCAAAAGGAATGCCTTTGTTATCAAAGAATAAAATATTATTAAAATACAAGACAACACCAACTTTTACGTTATGTTATGTAATGTAAAGCTCTACACCAAAGCACTTTTGCATGTTATTAGAATAGTTTCAAGCTGCTTATCATTCAGTACAAGAGTCTGAGCCTGCCCTGTTTACTGAGCTTTCCCCATCAAACCAGCTACAAAGGTGGCCTCATAACTACATTCAACACTACTGAGTTTGAACCTCAAGTACACTTCAAATACACATGGTGCGTATCGGCATATACACCTCCAGACTCACGGGACTGCAGTAATGGAGGCACAAACATTTTTATAACTGATCAGTAGTACAATACATCTCTAGTCACTAAGACAAATCCCTCTAGTGGTTAACAAGCCCACCTCTTTTAACCATTGCAAATAATAACCTGCAGATCAGGTTAAAGAAATTCTATGCATCTCCGTATCCCTGCTTTGTTTTATCGTCAATACTAATGCTGCAATTACAAAAAAAAGCTTTAAGTTACAGAGAAGGAACAATGAAAGAAGAAACTTTGTGAAACAGTCTTGGGTTTTCTAATTACTCTATAAGGTCCCATTTCAGGTATTTGAAGCACCTTAAAAACAGTTGGTTCAACTTTCATTGCTTTCCTGACACGCTCACCCTGTTCTCCCATTACAGATTTTTTGCACACCCTTCTAGTAATTCACAGCAGCAGCAGGCACTGCAAGATCTGTTTGATCCCTTCCTCCTTCCCTAGCTGGAACTCAACTCACTTTTAAATATGCTTTAATTACTTAATTTCAAGGAAGTTTAACTACATTTCATCTAAAAAAAATTTGTCTACAAGAACATTTTATATGGTAAAGTCTTGGCACTGCCTTTGAAGAGCTGGCTGGTCCTATTCTTTACTCTCTCCAATCCCCCAAATAACAGACTTGTAGTTCTAACAGCAAAGACCAGACACTCTGCATCTGGTTTTAAGACCAGAGAACTAGAGACAGCCACGCTATGGAGTGCAATTCAAAATAGAATAGTTTTTTGATTGTTTGCCACTTAAACAAATAGTGCTTCTTCCTGTGGTACAAGTCTTTTCGTGGGACCAGCGTTTAGAGTGGCAGAGGTTTTATGACATTAAATACACCAGAGATGCAAACAATTCCACAGTATCAGTTGTCTGACCCAGTTATCTTCCAGTTCATGACCAGATTCACTCTCTACATGACTTAAGTATGTCCCACATCAGTGCACAAGGCCTCCAATCAGATTGAGACATACCTGCAGAATTTGATCTGTGTTTAGGAGGAGTCAACAGCAGGTTACCAGAAAAAGTAATCTCGTCCATGACTCAAAGCCTGCCTATCTCTACAAGGTGCTCCTACGAGAATGAAGAGCAGTCGCAGTTAAACAAACTGCTCCAGCAGAACAGATCCAGCCTACAGGTCCTACATCCACCCAGCAGTCAGAGCTGCCCTGAAACAGCATTGCAAAGAGCATGCACAGCCTGCAAAGGTACAATCGAGTAAGAGAACAAAATAATCACAACCACAGTTGGTTGAGCATATCTGCAGCACAAGTGAAATCCTAAGCACGTTATCAGGAATAAAACATATTCACCTGAAATATTTCAATTATTCTGCTAATTAGGACTTTAAAAGTATAATATTTCCCTTTCAGTACATAGCAAACCTTGTTAGATTCGAAAATCAACTACTTCAAGTATTTCTAATACAGAATTACAAAAAAAAAAGCAGACATTGTGACACAGGTATTACTCTTAAGAGTAGGGAATTCAAGAGATGTGAAAGGATTAGGATTAAATTTGTTCTGATCTTTTCCTCCTCCCCTTCATAATGCATTCTTGATTTTGAAGCTACTTCTGCTTGGATCAGGCAGCTGCATTTCCTCAAACAAATGCCCTTCTACAAAATTATAGTTCAAAATCAGCCCATGCCTATCTCTGCCTTTTTACAGAGATTTTGCCTCCTCCACACTTTAATTGTGAAATCAAAATACAATTTATCTGCAATTTTTTTCATATTTGTTTTAGCTCCAAATATATAAAGAACAAATTTTGGGCTCATTAATTTTAAACCATTCCTGTAATAAATGCATCTTACCTGCACAGGTGCTATCACTGCACAAGGACCACCTTCAAATTGTTCTAATGCAGTTGATTCAGAGTCGCTAAAGACAAATCCTGTTAAATAAATAAGGATTTTATTTAGTGAAATATGTAAGCAAGCACATGTTTAGGTATACTCCTTCCCTAGAAGAAATGACATCTGACTTATTCACCTTTACAAATCAGGTTTTTGTTTCCTTGATAATGCAACTGCGTATTCTAAACTGTCTGTAGAAGTCATGAGTACAGATGAAAGGACAGAAATTAACTATTTATATCTGCAATTAAATCATGACCACAAAGGTCCAGCAGCAAGGGTTTTAAACAAAAGAATTTCTATTTAAACCATGTTTTTTATTTTATGATAGTTTCTCACCAATAAATTAAAATTTGTGTTATTATTTTGTCTCACATATGTAAAAAAATACATCTTGGAACCTTCACTGAACACGTATAATACACTCCTGTTCCTGATGAAGGGCACAGTATGCCTCCCACTGATCTAATTTTTGACCTACCAGTTCATCCTATTAAGACTGAAATATGCTGAGTAGCTTAAATATTCACTTGTAACCACTAAATCGAGCCTCTTAATGGTGTTCTTTCATAGAAGATACACTACATTTACTGAGATGCAACATCACCTATTTTCCCCCTCCAGCTTTAATGTATTTGTATTTCAGAATTATCTTATAGTCACATAATAAAGCAAATACTGGAGCAATTACCACAAAATTGTTTCATTACCACCTTGCCCTTAAACTTGTATTTAAGATAAGGTGATTCATAGCTTTCATTTCTCATGGATAAATTCACATGCAATTGCCTTGATGAAGACAACACACGGCAACTTACAGCGAGTGGTGTTGTGCATTATCCTTATAAGTAATGATAAGACTGTGCCAAAGTCATTCTAGTTCACTGTAATCTAGCAACCATGCAAGTGTAGTCAGCAACTAACCAGCAAACGCAAGCATGTGGGGGCAGGCAGAAAGGGGATACACATGCATCTCACCACAGACTGACACTGTCAGTCTCAGCAGAAAGAAAGTTCAAAGCTACTTTACCACAATTTCTCCTTTTCCCAATTCTATATGATTACATGGTGCCACATCAAAAGCATCTCTAAGCCCTGGATGTGAGTTTGAACTGAGGAAATGCATCCCCCCACACTACAGCATGGCAAGTAAGTCATCCCACACAGCAAGAGATAAGACTACTGCATGTTTTGTAGGCCGTATTTCATCACAGAATGGTAGCTGTTCCACAATAATGTGAGTTTTTTGTTTTAAAGAGGATCAGTGTAGCCATGGGGTTTCCGCTCTGTCTGACCGAAAGCTCTAAGTTTATTTTAACCACATGTGCAAATGTGCCTTACAAAGATGTATTTTATATCCAAAACCTTGGTGCCTATGTCAAGCCTACATACTTAGATCTGGCATCACCTGATGTAGCAATGAAGCATCATTAATTCCTACTTTAACCAAAGTTTGCAGAAATGTAATTTCACTTCCTTGTTAACACGCTGTACTAAGAAACATCCTCAGTCCTTTAAACGTTCTGAATTGGTTTGTGCAGGCTTAGAATATTAAAAGGTAAGTCCTCCTCTGCTTTGAAGTGTTACTGCATGCCATCTAAGCACGCTGCAACTACAGAGCTTTTTTAGTTGTTTTAATGATTTGTTTCTGCAGAAAAACAACATACTTGGGTGTGGTACCACTAAACCACACTTCAGAAATCTCAGATTTGCTTCACATTCTTCAGGCTTCTCATAGAAGGCATGAACTGTCTCAGCTGAACCCTGCCCTGTTTTTCAAAATTGCTTCCTAAAAACCAAAAGAAGATCAAGTGATCCACCAGAATGAACACAAATTTGAGACAGACAATGAAAACTCGATATCACACAGAATTTCACGGAATACAATTACAGGTAAAACACATATATAATACCTGAGGAAACACTTCTTATTACTTAAATGCTGCTTAATGCTTAATAAATATTAAGATTCTAAAAGCTGTTAAACAAAAAAACGGGCTTCAGGCAGTATGGTCTTGCTCTCTTTTTTAAAAGTTCTACAGAACTGTAAGTTAGCTCAGGTAAAATTTCAGAAATCGGCATTCTGAACTCCAGCTGGGTTCAAGTCTACCTCAGCCTGCAACCACACCAACTTACCTTTTTAACTCTTCACAACAGTCACAATTTGGGCAATCCAAACACTCATCAACCTCACACTCTTCCTTATGATTGGTAAGTATGGCCTGGCCACTCTTTAAGCTACCAAGATGAGCATCTCTTATCCAGAGTAACTTCTACTTTCTCTCGTAACCATTCATATCTATCACACAGCTCTTTTCACTCAAGATAAAATTTCAAGAAGAAAAAAGATGTAATGCAGCCAAAATAATATTTTTTAAAATTAATCTATCTTTTATCCATGAGTATGATTAGCATCATTTTCCTGCAAGAAACATAAAATAGTGTCATTACCATACATCTTCCATGTCATTTATAACCCTATTAAATGCTCCACCGACCCAATTTTTTCAACATCACTACTGCTCTGCTTCTTTAACCTCTTGAGGCAGTGTGGCAGGGAGATGGAGTGGATCTAGATTCCTGTTGATAGTCAGTGCATTACTCAATATTTTGAGTAATGACATTCAGAAATCTGTCTCTATATCCTTTATCCACTATAATCACACAACACAAAGTATTTCCTCCTTATTTCCCCATTTGGCATTTATGAAGGTCCATGTTTCTTTCTCACACCTAATTCTTAGCTCTTCTACGTACATTTTGCCAAACTTAGCGTGTGACTTAGTTACCCACTCTTGTCCTTCATCTAATATGATACATCGTGTTCCAAACCACAACAAAACCCATCCATTCTTCTGACTACTCCATCACTTTCCTGCATCTTTTTACTACTAACCTGTTTCTAAAAAATATTTTTTCCATCCAAGACATCATAGACATAACTGTCGTTTCACAAAGGATGCTGTGTCTCTTCAGTATTTTCACTCTGCACAAGAACCAAATTTAACTGAAGAGACATGGGAATTAGCAAAGAGCATGCAACTCTAACCAGATTAGAAAAACCCTTGCTGATCCAATCTAGCTACAAAGATGCTGCGCTATTCGCTTTTTATCCTAGAATCACAGAATATGCTGAATTGGAAGGGACCCACAAGGATCATCGAGTCCAACTCCTGTCCCTGCACAGGATACCCCAAAAATCATACCATGTGCTTGAGGGCATTGTCACAATGCTCCTTGAACTCTGTCAGGCTTGGTGCTGTGACCACTTGCAGGGAGCCTGTTCCAGTGCTCAATCACCCTCTGGTTTTTCAAACCTTTTCCTGATACCCAACCTAAACCTCCCCTGATTCAGCTTCATGCAGTTTTCTCGAGTCCTGTCACTGGTCACAAGAGTGAAGAGATCAGTACCTGCCCCTCCATTTCCCCTCATGAGGATGTTGAAGACTCAGTCTCCTCTTCTGCAGGCTGAACAGACCAAGTGACCTCAGCCACCTCTCACCACGGAAGTGCATTCCTTTTTGTCTTTTGGGATACAAGAATCGCCTGACAGACACACTAGAATAAAACATTATTACCCAAGCATGAGGTTTATAACACATCTAAATGTTTCATCCTTTCTCTAGCACTGGGAATAGAATGATACACATTCTGCTTGTGGCTTTGGGTTTTCCAAGCGCATCTTTACAGTAAAATGAAACTTCCGAAATTTTCTGTGGGGAGAAAAACCCCCAACAAACAAACATTCTCCTGTCCACATAAAGGAAGGACCATTTACTACAGTAATACCACAACAAAACTCCACTGAATGGGTTGTGGATAAAGAGACAGGAAGTCCTGCAAAGGTGTGAAGAATGTGTACAAACTACCTGGCAGGCTACCACTAAACTGGGCAACTGGAAGCTGGAAGAGAATCCAGATAAAATGGACCTCTTTACATTGTATGTTATCCATATACACATAAACTGTACTTCCCACTATGCTTTCACAGTTAAATGCTCATTTGAGAAGACCATTCCATATCTTTCTTTCCAAAGACCAGTGAGAACATAGCTTATGTAATTCTGAAAGGTGTGCAAATCTGCCAGACATTTATATCGGGTAGACATGATGCCTTGTGCCTTGGGAGTGATCTGAAAAGCAGTTTTATGCATGAAATTCATTCCTTGGATCAATGGAGAAATCTACTCCTAACACAGATATGTTCCTTTAGGGTTCAGTCATCATCTCGGCTCCTTCCCAAGTCCTCATAAGTATTCCAGGAAACAACAAAGAGCAGACTGAAGCTTTGCACTACACTCCTGTGTCTGCTTTGAGGATTCTGGTAAATGGAATCCACAAAGTTCAAACTGCAAATCCTGCACCAATCATAAAGAAAAACATTCTGTAAAGAACTCCACACAAAAACCCTCACAACAACTTTGCAACCATGCTTTTCCGGCTCCTTTGTTAAGTCAGGAATAAAACCAATATATTTAAAGTTGCCAATGCAGCAAACTGAGGGAATTACTGTCACTAACTTCCAACAGCACATCCACATGAGCTGGGCCAGTTCTCTGAACTGCTTGCAGCTCAGCCCATCTTCAAACGAGTATGATGGTCAACAAGTTTGGTGCATAACAGGATTCCTGGAACACTGCTGTCTTTAATGAGAAACTGACAGGTATGAGTCTTACATTCCTCAACATCCTCCCTACTGCCTACCTCTCCTTCCAAATGAAAATAATAGTTCTCAGCTTCCAAAGGGTTTGAGAAAGGATCAGACAATGTTCAGCAAGTATCTGAAAAAAATGCCAGTGTTGGCACTAAAATCAAAAGAAATAAAAACAAACACAAAAAAATCCAACAGCAAACTAGTTGTTTGGTGCTTTCTGCTCGTTTTATGTGAAACAGGGTCTATCTTTTAAACTTTCAAGTCTTTGGAAATAATAAAGCTTGATATATGTGTTTGGTTTTTTTTTCTTTTAAATCTTGATGACTCAGTCTTGACAGGTGTCCTTTGCAGCAAGTAAATGTTGCAGAACTTTTTCAACAAAATAGAAACTGAAAGCTGGGTGGAAAGCATTATGCAGGTACACAAGGTAAGTGACTGGAACTGACTGTTTTGACTCTCAGCACAAGACCTTCAAACAGACTAACTTAATGTCATGAGGTTTTGCTACACAAAATTGATTATACTGAGGAGGATATAGAGAAGGGAACACATGCATTACACATTGTAGTCACAGGACTTTACTAAAGACAGATTGGAAATAGCAGCTCCACTGCAGAAGCCACCAAGAACTCCAGAGACCTTTTCCATTAATCCTTCACTCGATCACAAGTACAGCGCATCATAGTGCACATTTCAATAAATTTTGAAACTGCTAACATTTCTCATATAAATTATCTTTAAAACTTCAATTGTGGCAATCCAATATTACCAGTTAAAGAAATAATTAAGCTTTTTAATAACAATTCTTCTTTTCTGACTTTGCACACACCTTGTACTGAAACAGCAACGTTACCAAAATGTAAAGAGCTATTTCACAAAGTAATTATATTTCAATAATAAATTTTGTTAGGAAAAGCAACGACTTTACTGTGCCTGCTTAAACTCTAGATCTTAGAAGGAATTTGGCTTTTTTCCCTAAATATTTATCATTGAATGATAAACCTAGGGAAGAAGATATAAGTCTGGTAATGCACTGTGTCCAGTAATGGGGAGCAGCTATGCAGCTCCCAAATCTACTGAAACCTTGCAGATGACAACACTCTCATTAAAAAAAAAAAAAAAAAAAAAAAAAAAAAAAAAAAAAAAAAAAGCAAGGAGCAGAGAACACTAAGAAACTTCTGTTTCAAACACTTTTACCCTGAGACTTGAATGCATTTTTTTTTTAAATCTATACATTCCACTATCACTTATGAATTTTTTTCCCAGGAATCAGCAGTTTTATCACGAACATCATAATCATTATCAGAATTCTTCAAAGCCAACGAAAGTTATAGAGAAGGCTATTATTCCTTTTTTTCAGCCAGGACAGGTACACAGACTGATTCATTGCATGTAATTTTTATAGGTAAGCCTTGCAATTGCACTTTTAAGGACCCCTAGCAAGTCTCCATCAAGAAGAAACCATGCATAGTCTACATAACTTCAACATAGAAAAGACACTTTACAAATACCGCAGCTCCCAGTGCTACTGCTGCTTTATCTCTTGACATAGCCTAATACTGGCATGCCCCTGCTTCCACAGCCAAGTAACCAGTTTAAAAAACAAATTTGTGGGTTTCTGTCCCAAACCTGTCCCAGCTTTTGCTAAGTCTATTTGTGAATCACATATTCTTCGCAAAAAAAGCAACAACAAAGCACAACTTATGTTCGTTCCCACAAGCTTTGTAAAATTACGACATAAGACACTCTTGTTATATTTAATGAATTCAGATCCTTTTTTACACAATTTTAAGTTCCTGTGGAGATTTGTGGCCAAAAATGACCATGCTGCAAAACCCAAAGTAATTATTTAGCAAGGGAAGCTGCCGCATCATTTTCCCGCGTGGGCCAGCACCGAGGTGCCGCTGACACAGAACACGAGCAGCGCCCAGGGCACGGCGCCCCTCAGGAACACGGCCCCACAGCGCAGGGGCCGGCGGGGGGAGCCGCGGGTGTGCCCCGGCGGGCGGGCCAGGGCTGCGGGCGGGCAGCGAGGCGGGAAGGGCCGGGCGGGGCCGGGGCACAGCGCACGCAGGTACCTTGCGCCCAGCGGCAGAAGATGGTGTCGGCCAGCCCGCGGGGCCCGGCCTTCTTGCCCCACACCAGGTGGACGAGCTCCTGGCCCGCCTCGGACATGGCCGGGCAGCGGCGGCCCCGGGCCGGGCGAGCGCGGCGGCTCCGGCAGCTCCGGCGGCCCCTGCGCAGGGGAGGGAGGGGCGGCGCCGCGCGGGCGGGGCGGAGCCGGGCCGGGCGGGGCGGCCCTTCCGCCTACCCAGCAGGCTCTGGTGCTTCCGCGGGCGCGCGGGCAGCGCGGCGTGTGGGTGTAGTCATTGCTCTGACAAATCCGGAACGGAGGCGTCCTCTTAGGGAAGAGCCTTTCCACCTGAAAGTTCCCCAGATCGAACTGTTGTGTACTCGCACTTGGGATTCTTTCTGTGGTGTGCAGCCGAAATGGAGCTGCGGCGTTGTGCCCACCCACTTAAACAGAATCACAGAATCGGTAGGGTTGGCTGGAGATAGAATTACGGAATCATGGAATCATCGAGGTTGGAAGAGACTTTTATGAGCATCAAGTCCAACCATCACCCAGCACTACCACTGTAACCACGAAACCACATGACCCAGCGCCAGATCCAGACACCTTAAACACTTCGGGCATGGTGACTCCACTACCTCCCTGGGGAACCTATTCCAATGCCTGACCACCCTAACGGTGAAAAAGATTTTTCTCATAATCTTATCTGAATCTCCCCTGTGATAATCTTCAGATTATCTTGTCTAAGCCCCTGCTAAGGCAGAGTCACCTGCAGCAGGTGACACAGGAATGTGTCCAGGTGGGTTTTGAATGTCTCCAGAGAGGGACACTTCATGACATCCCAGGGCAGCCTGTGCCAGTGCTCTGCCACCCTCAGTGTAAAGTTCTACTTCATGCTGAGGCGGAACTTCTAGTTTATGGCCGTCGCTCCTCATCCTGTCGCTGAGTACCACTGAAAAGAGCCTGGCACCACCCTCTTGGCACCCACCTTTGAGATATTTATATGCATTGATGAGATTCCCTCTCAGTCTTCTCTAGACTGAATAGGCGCAGTTCCAGCAGTCCTTCCTTGTAAGAGAGATGCTCCAGTTCATTAACCATTTGCGTGGCCCACCACTGGACCCTCTCCAGTAGTTCCTTGTCTTTCATCATACACTTAGTGCTTTTATGAAGATTGAGCACGTATTGACGCTGTTACATGTGCAATCATTCTGAATTAAATAGGAAAATAGCCAATATCAAGTGTGTTTCTGAGTTTTCTGACATGTCATACCACGAATTGATCAGAAGATGGAGTGGTTGTACTTCTGATTTTTAAATGTTTTCAAGTATATGCACAATTAAGCATTTTCTGAATAATTACTGACAAGTCATCAATTTCTTTCAATATCGATTAACAGAATGGATTCTGGATTTTAATAAATAATGCAGTTATAATGGACACTTTTTGATTTTTAGCATAAAGAAAGAACTTCAAACAATGGGAAGGAATTTAATTCAAGACATCATGATAACAAAATTAAGTTCTGTACATGCTATAACAAAGGCCATCATGTTGCTAGTTTTTATGTCTTTCGAATCAATAGTGCAGTAAAAAGCAAATTTTGTTGTAGTACTTTGAGTTTAATGCAAGGTATACCAGATTTGAAATTGTAAACATCCCATGAGCAGGAGGAAAATACCAAAGTACATTTATTTTAAAGTGTGTTTTTGTATATACATCTGAAGTATTTCTGAGAAGTAATTATCGAAATGGTGCCATGATGCAAGTCTAAGTCAGTCAGCTCAACAAATTTCAGACTATGTCCATTGATAGGAAGGCTTTATGAGGCAGAGGAAAGAAGTGTAAGTTTTAGGCCGTCTTTTCAAGTTCCTGGGCTTGTAAGGAAGAAAACTTACATTGTCATGGGTGCTCAGGGTGCAATCTGAAAAACAACTCAGTAAACAAGCGGAGAATGGGGGGGGAGAAGGCACTGTAAAACAAGGATGCTGAACCCACAATGGGGTGATGGCCACTGCTGTATGGCAGAGGAGTTGTATGGCACTACTCAGAAGCACTAAAAGGCTGGAAAAGCTCCTCCTCCACTTCCATCTCTGGTGCATTGAATCATCACTTCAAGAAAAACATTATGTGTGTCCACAGAAGGGTAACGAAGCTGGCGCAGGTAAGTCATGAAGAATGGCTGAGGAAGGTGGGGTTGTTTAGCCTGGAGAAGAGGAGGCTCAGGCTGGGCCTTATCACTCACTACAGCTACCTGAAAGGAGGGTGTAGGGAGGTGAGGGGTGGGCTCTTCTCCCAGCTAGCCAGCAACAGGATGAGAGGACGTAGTCTCCAGCTGCACCAGGATAGGTTCAGGTTCGACATCAGGAAGAATTTTTTTATGGAGAGGGTCATCAAGCATTGGAATGGACTGTCCAGGGAGGTCGTGGAGTCGCCATCCCTAGAGGTGTTCAAGAGATGGCTGGACCTGTCACAAAGTGACATGGCGCGCCTTGGCGACCACCTCAACAACAAAGTGCCATGGTCTAGTTGACAAGGTGGTTATCAAAGGTTGGACTTGATCTTGGAGGTCTTTTCCAGCCTAAATGATTCTGTGACTCTGTGGTGATTGTGGAAAGCAAGTTAATAAGAATGAGCATGCTCTTTGATTTCATAGGTACAAACAGGTATTCACAGGGAAACTTTTCCACATGTAAGGAAAAGCTGAGTCACAACCTGGAGAGCTGTGAGCCAGAAGAGATCCTGCAGTTTAATGTGCTCTAATTTAAAGTGCTACAAATTTGTTTTCTCACCATAGAGTGGAAGAATGCTTCTCAGCTTCCAATCTGTGATTCCAGACCTGCGGGTGAGGTAGAAGCTCATACTTCTCTAAAATCACAATATAAAATTAAATCCGTATTTCTAACCTGAGTTAGAATGACAAATTGCCTCATTTTGGTGCAGTAGCAGTATTTTTGTATAGTAGTAACTGTTTTGCAGCTAATGCCTTGTGTTGTGTAAAAATGCTCTCACCAGCAACTGATGTGAACTCTGATATTGCTAATTTGATCCATATAATTTGATAAGAGAAAACACATTTTCGGAGTTACTCACAATACTGGCAAAAACAAAGACAGTAATGAGAGACACAAGATGTAAAGTGATTTGACCCATCTTGATTTGGTTGGCATACAGCACATAGAATTCAATATAGACAAATAAAAATTAATTAATCTAGGAACAAGGGAGCAATTTGGGGGATATGTGCCAACTGGAACAATCTGTCATGCTGGTTAGGAAAATCAGTGAGAAATTGTTTTGGAAATACCATGAAATATCACTGAAATCATTAGCCTCACTAATACAAATGGTAAAAAGCAAACTGCGTATCAGCTGTAGCAAACAACACTGAATCCAAGCAAATGAGACTCTGGATGTCATCAATTTCTTAGAAGTGTTGGGCATTCATAAGCTAGTGATATGTTGCATATGCCTACCAAAGATTTGCACAGGAAGCTTTGTGTATGAATTTATGTAGGTAGTTGAGTTGCAGAGTGAGGAGGAAACTAAAAAGGATGATTAGGAGAAACTACAAGCTCAATTGTGTAATAACAAGTTGACAGCTATGCTGTATTTCAGAAATAAATATAAGTGGCTTGAAGTCAGAACTCTGAACAAAGAGAGGGCAAATCTGCATACTACTACATGAAAATAGTGTTTTCCAAAATTATGACACTGGTACTTAAATATTTTTTCTGTGGACTCTGGGATGTAAAAACTGTACTATGAAGTCAGGGCTTCATGGAAGATAAGCAGCAGATTTATCTGCCTATTGGGTCTTTAAGTCCTTAAAGTATTTAGAGGTGTGCAAACAGAGAAAGATTGAAAATTACTGCTCTAAAGCATTGTTTGGTTATATTATGAATAATATGCATAGATTTTAAACTACTTTTTCAAATAGTTTCTTAAATGCAAGTTTTTTTCCTTTTTTTAATGTTGGACTGCCATCATGTGGTTGGTTTGGTGACTTAAGGTGCACTTCTCTTTTTTCTTTGTACCATGCAGCTTATTCTCTCTGCAGGCTGATGTGGTGGGTTTGGGATTTTAGGAAAATGTAGCAGATACTGTTCTTTCCCTTCTAATCTCTAATCCAAACTATCTTAGATTAGCTTGATTCTGTTGGTTGCAGTATGTTACATCTTAGAACAGTTCTCCTCCAGACAGAAGGACATAAGAAGACACTAGCTAAAGAACATAAGCATATACTCTGTGTGTGTGCAGCCCCATTTGGTTTAATTAATACCTTTTTTAAGAATTAAATCTATTTATGAAAGTTTTTGGATTAATTGAGAATTTATGGGTTTACTGCTATGAACTGTTGACAGACAGCAGTACAAGTTACAGACATTGTAGGTTTTTTCCAGACAAATGTCAGTAAAGTTAATCTACACTGAGATAGCTCTGCCTTACTTGTCTTTAAAAATGCTGGCTTGGGTGGTGGGAAAAACAAATATATTAATTAATTAATGGCAGGCTACTTAGTCCAGACAGCTCCAAAGGGAATCACAGTAGTGTTGTATTGCTAAATTGTTCTGAGGATGTAGAAATGAGTATTAAAATTAAAGTTTTCTACAGTTCCCTTTTCTGTTTACTCCCATATTTTAATTACCTCACCCTGTCCCTCTGCCCTCTTGACCCAACAAAACAAAGATCAATCTATCAATCAGATCTGTGTAGAAAAAATGTTATTAAGACATTGAAACATCGTGGTGGGCTAGAAAATGCTGTTGAATCAAATCACGAAAGTATTTAGTTGTCTACCTGTTGGGTTTGGATGCCTACTTCCTACTGATGTGAATGTATCTGGACTTTTTTTATAGTGCAACATGAAGTGCTATATGACTGTTTGCTCTCAGGGTGATCTCTGAGAAGAAATTTTAGTCTCAGAAGTCATGCTCAAAATTCCATTGTGTGCACATTTGTGTCTAAGGAATAATGAATGTCACCAGCTTACAAAATGCTGATTACTCCGCCTCTCGCAGCAGAGGTAAATTCTGAACTGTGGCTGACATTGGTTCTTCCAGCTAGTTCTTGGTGAAGAGGTAAAGATAATTGTAGTAGCAGTGATGGCAAAGTGGTGGTGGGGAGAGATGCTGATCCCTGTTTTGTGCTGAGGTCAAACTGTGGCACACTATATGGAAGAGACCAGAACATGGTGTCATGCTTATCTGCCCAGTGTCCCCATCCTGAATTGGGGTGGCCTAACAGGGGGTTTTGTCTGGCAAAGGAAAAGGTCCACCAATCTAGAGCAGAGTAAGGTGCTTTCTGCCAGGAGGAAGATGGGGAGGAAAACTGGGGCACAAAATTTAAATTCTTCTGGTGTCAAGGGACATCCTATGGCCCTGACACTTTCATGGTCCCCTTTGTCTCTCCTTAGGCCTCCTTGTTTTGAGAAGAGGGTAAAACTTCTATTTTGACCTGTGTATCAGGACCAGGTTCTCTGAGAAGATAAGAGTCCAAGTCTAAGAAACAGAAAGCTCTCGTGTCTCTTATTTTCTCTTTTGAAATGATGAATTAGTGCTGGATTTGAAAAAGTTCTTAGTTTACTGGCTCCTACTGAAATTATAGAAGAGCAAAAAAGGGCAATTTAGTAATAGTAGGTATTTGCCCTCAGAATCTGTTGATGAGACTAAATAAGCCAATGATTGTCCTGTGCATGTGAATGCTTGGGATTGACATCCTTGAGGAATGGGAAAGAATTTCTGGAGAATCACAACTTCCTTTGATAGCAAGGTAAAAAATTATTATTTCTTGTGTATATATGATATCTATATAGTGTCTTAATGCTGTAGACAATATATTAGTTTTAGGTAAGCTGTTTAAAACTTCTGGAGCAAAACCTCCATCATTTGCAGAAACACCAGTGAGTGAATAACCCTGTATTGCTAGTACAAGCTACATCAGAACTTAAACATTCTATTCACTGTTGCATTTCATTTAGGATTTGCAAGTGTATGGAAGAAGAAAATGGACTATTTCAGAAACAGTCATTTATTCATTTTTTGCAAGTTACCATGGCATTTTCATGTTGTTTAAAGGTAAGAGTCATCTTTTCCCTCCCAAAGCATCCTGAGGTTGTCTATTATTTTCAGATAAAATGGTCTTACAGAGACAGGTAAATTTAAACATCCATTATCCTTACATGGTTACTCATAGTGTAGCTCTCAGCAAATGCTTTGGATTATGGACTTCAGTTTTTTGGGAGAAAAAGGAAAAAAATGATATTGTAATTGGCAAGGAAAAAAGTCTGTCATTATTAAGACTATTAGGAATATAATTAAATTAAGAATGTCAAGTTCCAACTAATACTATATCTCTGGCATTATTAGTTAGAAGTGGCTCAGGCAAGCTTAATGCAACATCAGTGGGCTAATAACTTGCTGTGCAGTCCGTATCCTCTGGTTAGTTGCAGAGTTTACCTAGCAGTGACAATGCTCAAAAGAAAAGATAGAAGGTATGTAGATTCATCAATTTTAGTAACGTGAGCTGCACTTCAAACTAAAAAGTTATTTGATACAAGGGACTGAAATTTTGATTTTAATAAAGCTGAATTGAAATATATTAATGCACTGAAGTGTTAAAAGAATTAAATATGCATTATTTAGTCAAAATTAAACAGGAAAGTTTCAGTCTTCTAAGAGGACTGGTTACCTGCAGAAGATGCCATCAACGTGTTTAGACTAGCTTTACTTTTTATCTTGGAAAGATTGAGGAAAAGTTGGTTTTACTGGGGAAGTTTTTTTCCCAAGCAGGTGATGTGTTGGAAGAATGCAGAATGAAGAGGTGGTTCAGACTGCTGATAGGAGAAAACAAAGATACTCAGAAAGTGGTCTGTACTAAAGGAGCAGGCACCTCCTTCTCCAAGTGTGGCAATCAAACCCGTTTGCCCATTTAAGTGTCTTGCTCTCTAAATTCTTTTTCTTACTTTTAGAGGTTTTCTGTTTCAAACTCCACTTTTTTAAAAGCCTGACACACTGTTTCTCATCTCCCCTTCATCTACAATACTTCTGTTGAATAATGCTTGCCTTTTTCTTAAATTTTCCATCCTAAGCCGTTGTTTTGTCCCTTAAGTATTAATCTAAATGTTACTTTTTTTATTCTTGCAAAAATCTTTTCTTCCTGTATGACGTTGTGTCCTTCTTATCTGTGATGAAAATTCATTATTTCATCTCTTTCACAGAGGCAGCTGAAAATCCCATCTACTTTCATAATGATACTCTCTGTGCAAGAATCTCTGAGTTCTTCGGGCCTGTGACACATTTGTGTCTGAAGTGCAACCTTCAAAATTATCACATACTTGTGACATTTTAAAAATACATAAGGAAGAACGCAAGGATCAAGTTCAAAAGGAGCACCCATGTTGGGAAGACTAGTTTGTTCAGAGGAGATGCGGGGCAATACTGAGAATAGCACCCATGAAGTGAAAAAATGCAGGGAAAGGAGGTTCAGGAGTAACCTCATAATTGAGTTGAGATGGTATTTTCTTTCATCAAAAGATGAATTCCTACTTCCTCTTTATAAAATGTTATCATCACACCAAAATAAATCATAGGATTTTATGCATCATTATAGTTATATATAGCTTATTTGTATAGACTGTGTATGTATGCATCATGCACTCAAGCTCAACCTTTGGAAAAATGCAGCTAGTGGTTGCTTTGGATCGTTGAAATTAACTGTTTTTCCATATTTGAATGAAAATTCTTTGCCCAATAGAGGGTGTTGTAGTTCTTAGAATAGCTAGAATACTGCTACTTAGCTTAGCTAAATTCGGTGAAAAAAAATCCTCAGCACATTCTTGTGGTTAAGAAATTAAGGGTCAGGGAGTTTTGCTGATTTATAGCAGCTGAACACCTGCTTTGGAATACACAAAGTGAAGGATTCAAATTTACAGTTTCCCACAACAACCATGACTTGTGTCCGTTTTCCATACTGTTGGCATTTTTACTGATGACTTTTATTCTTGAACATATAAACCGTGTTAGACTTAGGTTTGGGTTTTTTTTCTTTTAAATTTCTCCCCAAACAAAATTATGCTGATATTTTTGTTTTCTTCCCATTCTCTTATTTTTTAAAAAAACAGAACAAATACTAGTAAAATCTAATAACCTCTCTCCTGTCATTCTAAGTAGCAATTGATAGACATCAAAGCTTCAAGAGATGATTGTGATCTAGAACTGTCTAGATTAATTAGGAACTTATCCTCAATACCACATTCCTCTTTCAGTTAAAAAACTGTGAAGATGAATAGGAGCACTTCCTCAACACTACATTTCTTTGTTACTTAAAACCCTCTATTCCTGAAATAAAATACTTGGAATGATTCATAGTCCTTACAGATCATAACTGCAAGTATTGGAAAGATTTTGGTTTTTTTTAAATTTTGCCATTAGATGGAAATAAACAAGTTTCCTTGTTTTGTACAAATTCAGTTTTCTTTGGGTGTTGTGAAACTAACAACTGAGCCTATGAAGAGGCGTTTTTTTCTTCTCTTCTTGCTTCCCTCCTGCCACTTTGAAATATACTAAGTAGCTTTAGGTATTATATGTTTTTAGAAAAAATATATGAACACCTGAAAATTAAGGCTGAAAAAAAATTTGCTCATTCAGCACAACAGTGGAACTGCTGCTGCTAACACTGCTTTAAGAAAAAATAATCAGCAGATAAATTTAAAGTATTCTGGCAACTCTCACCTTAAGCTGTGGAAAACAGAGGAGATGGTCTGATATTCAAACATATTGTCACTTGAGTCACTAGAAATTGTTGAAGTTTAAATGCTTGTTATTAAATTGTCTGAAATTGGTAGTGTCAGAGCCTGTTCTGCAATTTGACATATGGTACATCCTTGCATAGTCTTTTAGATAACTTAGCAATACATGAAATGCATATGGATGGGTTTCAAAATCCATTCGCCTCTGCTATTGCCTCACTAATTTTTTTGCTTTAAAAATCTTCGTAAGCACTCAGCATTAGTATATTTTCAGCAGCATCACCTATGTACAGCGAAATCCTAGTGCAGCTTTCCTCTCCTCTTTTTATGATAGCTTCATTCTGTAGCAGTGCAACTGAAAGCAAAACTCAGGAGCTCATCCGGAGATGTGGATGTAAGTTAGTGCTGTGATGATTCACATGACGACATAGAAACGTTTTTGGCTTGGAACATTTTTCATATGACATTGAAAAGAAAAATCAATGTGTGGCTTGTCATGGCAAAATTTTTAACAAGCTTTATGTATTTTAATGAAGAAATCAGTTCATTTCAGGCAATAAGTGATAAGGACGTATGCTCTAAATCTTGCACTTCTGAGCTTCCAGTGTTGTTTTTCCAGTCTCACTTGCGTGAGAAATTGCTACAACTGACAGAGAAAACGAAAATCCTGACTCCTTTTTTTGAATTTCAGAAGGCATCGTGTTTACAGTGAGTAGAAGCCTTGGGGAAGGAGAAGTTTCCCAACAAAATTTCAGAAGAAAATGCAAGGCCAGCAGGTAGCTAACTGGTTCTGGCTTCCCAGATTTCTGGATTTTTATTTTCTAGTTTGCACCAGTTGGGAACAGTTGCCATGGAACTGTTTCCTATGACACGTCTCAACTGTGATAAGCTTTCTTTACCTATATATCCTTTGTGCCATGTAGTCTAGGAGGATCATCTGCCTTCTATTCTGTGATAAGATGACCAGCTAAGCCATTAAGAGCAATGGATGTTGTGTTGCGAGGCCTTTAACAATCTACATAGTGCTCTTACAGCCAAACTGGTGAGCTGGATAAATAGTATGATGGGTGGAAAATTATCTCAGCCACTGAGCTCTAAGGTAGCAATGACTGGTACAAAGCTCACCTGGCAGCCAGGTATGAGTTGCTTGCCTCAGAGATTGATGCCAACCATGCTTGTTCTCAGTAACAGCTTGGATGACTGGATCAAGTGCATCCTTTGCTTGTTTGCAGATATATGAATTGGGAAGGGTGTTCAGTACATTGGAGTGCAGGGCTGCTGTTTAAGGAACTTTGTCAGGCTCCAGAAATGGGCTGTCAGGGACCTCAGGAAATTTGCCAAAGGCGAATACAAAGTCCTACATCCAGGATGGAATAAACCCATGCAACAGCACAGGGCAGCACTGGCTGGCTAGGAAGCAGCTTTGTAGAAAAGGACCCGAGGCCCCTGTGGGCGTTGAGTTGCGCTCAGTCACCAGTGAGCTGCACTTCTGGCGAAGAAGGGCAGCTGCACCATGGACTGTGCTAGGAGGAGGTTAGTCAGCAGCTGGAGAGAAATGGTGGTTCTTTCCCTCTACCTGGCACTTGTGGGATCACATCTCTAGTGCTGTGTCCAGTTTTAGGCTCCCTAGTGCAGGAAAGACATTGAAATAGTGGAGCAAATGCATCAGAGAGCCATTTTCATGTTTAGGGGGCTGTAGCACATGATGTGCAAGGAGAGATGTATTTGTTCTGTCCAAAGAAGAGAAGGCGGATGCTCTATATCCCTCCTTCACAGGAGAGTGTTGAGGAGACAGAGCTTCTCAGAGCAGCACAGTGGGAGAACAAGAGCCTGTGACCAGAAGTTAGAACACTGGAACCTTGGAAACCCATCCCAGTGCAAAGGGAAAGCCTTTGCCCTGAGTGGTCAAATGCTGCAACAGATTGCCTGTATAGCTTGTGGAATCTCCAGCCAAGGAGACACTTGACTCTCGACTAGCCACTGCCTTCAGCATTTGGATCTGAATGGACTTACACTGAGTAGGGTGTTGGTGTGTTTTCCAGTGGTTCCTTCCAACTGCCCTGATTCTGTCTAAGGGATTCGTTACATGGTAGTCATTGAATGCATATGGACTGTTGCCAGTAAGAAAGATTTCTCTCTCTTCATTCATATTTTTGAAGTGACAGGTACAGGTCAGTGGAGTTTTGCTTTTCAGGGAACAATATAAAAACGAAACAACTAAAATGAAAGAAGAAATCTTCTTGTTGTGAATTTTCATTCGTATAGTATGTTACTTGAGTCTTAGAAGTGCATGAACAGTATTACATGTATTTCACTTCCTCTATGTTGTCTTGATATTTCATTCAATAACTTCTCTCACAAGAACTTCCTAGTAATTGCATTCACTTTCATGTTGCAAGTAATCACATCGTGTAATGTTTGCTTACACCAGTGATGATCCAGCTGAAACCTAAACTTTTTGCTTTTTCTCATCTGGTTTTTTTTTTCCCTGTAATTTCTGATTCCCAGGCTAATCATGATGATGATGATGTTGATGATGATGATGATGATGTATATTCCTACTGCTGAGAGAAGTTTACTAGAAATTTGAAGTCTCATCTTCAATGGAGAGGTGAAGTCATTTTATGGTAGCAACAACGTACAGGGACAGTGTAAGTTGTATACCAAGCGCTTTGATTAACAGCTTAGCAGTTTCCTGCTTGAATTGAAGTATCTTGGTGCTTTCCCACTACATTACTAGCTAAAAAATTAACAGGCTTTGATATTTCCCCCACTGACAGTCCAATATTTGAAAGCTTGAAAGAGAAATGTTTATATGCAAGGTGGTAATTAGTTATGGGATCATCTTTGTTCTCTCAGGCTAATACTCCAGAGAGGAAAAGCACCCAGAAAAAACCAATGTGCAATGTATGCTCAGGTCTAAAGTCTGACTTCAGATAGCTTGACTGTTGTACATTGATAATGGATCTTTCTAGCCTTCCTTGGTTTTCTCTCTTGTAAACAAAGTTACATATTTCGGGTATCAAATAATTTTATTCAGAAATAAGTGGTAGGTATAAAGACATTATAATCTCGCTATGGAATTAAATACATGGGCAGTTCTGTTTGAAGTTGTATAAATCTTAACAATGTACTCCATCAACTTCCATTTTTGTACCCATAAGATGAGGCATTAAGAATAGTTTTTACCTTGTAAAATGAAGGAAGAGAAACAATAAGAATTTATTACAGCCCATAAACAAAAGGAAAGAAAGGGAATAGAATTTAAGGAATAATGTGCTAACTCAAAACAATCCAGAGATTAATTTTAAATATATAGGGCATATATCTAAACTAATTCAGTGTAATAAATAACATGGAAAGAACGTCGTAAATCATAGGACCTAGTTTAGTTTCCACACAGGACCTAGTTTAGTTTCCACACAGTTTGTTTTATGTAATATCAACCAGGCCTTATAGGAAACCATAGAGCATAATTTTACAGTGCACTCCTTTGAACTGGGTTTGTGTATGTAAAGATTGTGAAATAATAATGTACCAAATGTTTCCCATGTTACCAAGTATTATAGCAACCTTGTTGTTTGCCTATAGATCCTGCTATACCTGGGTGTTTTGCTCTCTTTGAGCTTCTTAATAGGCATCGTCTGCAGTATTGGCTTTCTCTTCTTGACTCTAGGTTTTGATATGTCAAAATTAATATTTTAGATCACTAAATGGAATTAGGATTCAGTGCAAAAAATTGTTACTGACTTGCCATTTTTCTGTGCTTACCTATGACTTGTCAACAAGAGCATCATTCTTGTTATAGAGCATCATTCCAGAACCAAAGCAAAACAGCTTTCATGGGGGAAGCTATTTAAAATTAGGTCCTATATATTTCCTTTTTGTAGCAATCATGCAAATACTGGTAGTAGTTCCCTAGATAAAAGATGGTCTCTTTCCTTTTTCAGAATAAATGATATAAAAATCTTGGTTAGTATGGTGGTGTAAATATTTTGATGTTGATTGCCAAGTGCTTTATAAAAGTCATCTTCAATACCCATCCAAATTTTTGTTAGTATGAAACTTGGCACAAATGCTGGTGCCAGACCTTCAGCCTTGTGTCGGCTTAAGAGTCTGGCAGAGATTTGCCAGATGGTCTTCCAGCCGCTCACCTGGAACACTGAAGGTGATAGAAAGTCTACGTGGTCTTTTGAAATATAAATCCCATTTTCCGTATATCAGTATGGATTCCCGGTATTGAATGCTGTCTTCACCTATAGAGTTTTCGAATACAAAAGCTTCTTCAGAATCATGAACAGTTGAAAAATGGGAGAGGGAGCTATTTCATTTCACTTCTAAACCAAAATAATCGATATATTCAGCTCCAACTAGCATATTAAAAAACTTCTCTAAGCCATATTGTTATGGTAGGCCTAAAAGGAAAAGCTTAAAAGATCAATGACCCAAAAAATATAATCACCCTAAAGTGGTTAATAAATGCCAATATCTGTTTTCAAGCTGGAGAAAACAATAAGCTACACAGCATTAGCTTCCTTAGATATTTGTATCATGTATGTTTCTAATGCAAAAATGGATAGAGTATAAGGTCTGCTGTAAAATACAATATTTATTAGATCTCATATTTCCAAGTTCCTTACTAGATGTGAGAGAAGCTGTTATGTAACTGTGAAATGGAAGAATCTATATTAAAATGTGAGTTGTTCCCAGAGAACTGCTCCAGTGTGGGTTCCTTCCATAAGATGCAGTCCTTCAGGACCAGGCTGCTCCAGCATTGGTCCCCCATGGGGTCACAAGTCCTGCCAGCAAGCCTGCTCCAGTGTAGGCTCCTGCTTCCTCCTGTCAGGAGCCTGCTCCAGTGTGGTCTTCCCACAGGGTGACAGACTCTTTCGGGCATCCACCTGCTCTGCTGTGAGGTCCAGCGTGGGCTGCAGGTGGATCTCTGCTCTGCCAAAGGGTCGAGCACAGACTGCAGGGGCACAGCTGCCTCACCATGGTCTGCACCACAGGTTGCAGGGGAATCTCTGCTCCAGCACCTGGAGTACTTCCTCCTGCCACTCACTGACCTTGGTGTCTGCAGAGTTGTTTTTCTCACATATTTTCACTCGTCTCTTCTGGCTGCTGTTGTTTTGCAACAGTTTTTTTCCCCTTTTAAGTGTGTTGTCCCAGAGGTCTTACCATTGTCACTGATGGGCTCGGCCCTGGCCAGCAGTGGGTCTGTCTTGTACTTGACTGGCACTGGCTTTGTCACATGTGGGGAAGCTTCTGGCAGGTTCTCACAGCACCCACCTCTGTAGCCCCCCCACTACCAAAACCTCGTCACGCAAACCCAATACAGATAGTTATGTCAACGTATTCTGTAAATGTTTTAAAATGTATTATTTGTTCCGGAGATCATGTTTTGTTTTGTTTTTTTTTTCCCTCAGCCTGTCTGTCTCATGTGATTTAGGGTTGATAAGGCATTCCTCATCCCAGGCTGTAAAGAATCTGTGAAGCAGGGCCATTGGACATCTTAACAAGTGCCCTGGAGGCTCAGCACATCCTCCGCCGTGTCTGAAGTTTGCAGACTTGTTCCCTCTGCAGCAAACAGGCAGAAATCAAGCACCATAAATGTCGTGGGAAGCAGAAGTCTTTTCCAGTGACACTGAAGGGTCTCTGACATGCAATAATGTACTGCTGGGGAAAGCCGAAAGGTAAAGATTGTCGTCACTGTGTATTTATATTGCTTTTTTAATACTTGAATTTTCAAAGAAGCAAAGCATTTGTAATTATTCGTTTGGCCTATGTGTACCTCTTTCCTTCCAGCTGTCCCTGAAAACCTTTGAATCCTAAAACTGATTTCAAACAATATGGACAGGGTGGATCTGCCATCTGAAAAGTAATGAATTTTGAGAAGTTTTGTGAAAATTGATATTTGGATAGCTAATATCTATGTCACTGGGGAAAAGACAAAAAAGTGTACGTGCCTAAGTACATGTGGAGCTCTAGTACATGTGCTGAAACAGCTGGGCAGTCACCATGTGTGTGATACCAGACAGCTATTGCACCTTTTGCACAGACAGAAAGCTGGGATAAAAGCAGGAGCTGTGGCAGCAACCTCTGTGAGGGATGGAGTATGTAACCTGTTAGGAGAAAAGGGTTCATTAACTCTTGTTCATGAAAAAATATTTATCTTGTATAATTCTTGTTATATTTCAAATTAAAATATTTATGATCACAGTTGAAAATATTGATAGAAACAGACTAATAAATTTATTCTTTTCTTTGTAATTAATTTTAACTAATATGTTGTATTGGTACATATATTTTTGTTTTAAACAACTTTTAAAAAATACAATGCTTACAATGGGATCCTGTCTGTGTCAGCTAAGCACTTCTAATAAAATAGAAAGACATCTTACTTTTTTTGTTTGCAACTCATATGGTGTCCTCCTTAAGTACGTCATGCTTTCTTAAAGGGACAATTTTGACCTGGAAAAATGAGATTTTTTTTTTCTAATCACTGCAAATAACAAAACTTCCTTCAAACATGACTAAATCCTTTCTCTGTTTTGTGTAAGGATTACTTTAACTGCAACTTTTTGAATTGATGTGTACATTATTTAGTTCTGTCACTCGCTGTGCTATAAACCACGTAATGCTATATTCTAGATCTTTGGTAGACATACAGTACAGATTTAGGGTCAGTTTGCAGAATGTATTTGTCTAGAATAAAGTTAAAATATGGAAAGTTACTGCAATTTTTAAATAAATTTTCTTATTATTAAAATAAAGGGAAGAAAAAACCAAGATGTTCTGCTGTTGCTATTCAAGTGATTAAGTAATTACACTGCAGCGAATCCATTTCCAGACTTAAGCCCTCAAACAAACCCATTGTTTTGCAACACTGGGAGAGTATGTACAGCTCCTGGCTTCATTCTATTTTGATGAAATGTGTCACTGATAAAAGAGAGTTCAAGCTTCCCTAAACCAATTAAAATGTTCTTGCCTCAGGTGGTAAATAAAAGCACATGATAGAACTAAAGCAGACTGGGAGAGTGGTAATCAGTACAGTAGTTCAGTATTGAACAATATTGAACACTGTAACAATAACACATAATAAATCATTTTGAAAGGTATATTGGAGATATTTTTTTCAAGGACAAAGTATACTCACAAGGATCAAAAAGGACACCTTAGTTATTTTTATGCTTTATTTTAGAAATTATTGACAGTTTCTTTTTAAGGTAGCTTTAGCTTTCTTGACTGCAAAATGTTTATGAAAATACTTTTAGGTATTGGTCAATTAGATAGAAATATGTTTTATTGGAAGCTTTTTTCTTGATAACATCATGCAACTGTAGTGTTTCATATTTAAGAGCACTATCCTGATTTTTATACATTAAATATCTTGATCTCATAAATGTGAACTGTGTTCAACCCAGTTATACATGCAAGCAAATGTGTTGTACTGTACCATCTTTACCTTTATAGAACTGATTCACTAAAAAAATCATATTTATTAGGAGAAAATTTTTTTGTCTGTTCATAAGTATGTCACTATGGAACTAAAAGCAGTGCTACACAGAGTGTTTCTATTTAGAAAGAAGCTAGAATGGGATAAAACCCCTCTCTCCTGTGGGAAAATTTCCCTTTAGGCTAAAGGACTTTGGCTGTTCTTTACTATCAAAAGTTTACCATAAAATGCCGGGCTATCCAGATCAAAATACAGCTGGGATGCTGAGGGTAAGTTCTGCAGGACGCCAGATTGGCTAAAAACATGTTGAACTTGACATGGAGTTACCTTACTGTGTCAGTATAGCCAGAGATCCTGTGGGAAATGTCTTCGGTTTGGGTTAAGCTCTCAGTGTGCAGCCTCTGCATCAGAAGGCAACATAGACACTGGAAATGGAAGTGAAAGTGAGTTTGAATAGCTTTTGCTACTGTATATCAAAGCTAAGACCAATTTTCCTCTCCTTCCCAAAGGACAGTCAAGGTCAAGGACAGTAAATAACCTGGAAGAAGGGAGTGTAAAAAGTTCTTGGTGCAGCACTTTAGTGTGTGGGGTACCTGCTGCTAGTATGCATTGGTTGACCTCTCAAGATAAATATTTGCCTTCACAGAAAGAAAAGAGCAGCAACAAATGTATAATACATATCATCTGCAGCTTTCAGATGTGCAAGATAATACTTTTTTTTTTCTTTCTGTTTTTTTTTTTCAGTGCCACTGCTTGGAAACCTAAAAAGGGACAAAAGTTTAATTATTCTATGCATTTTATTAATAAATAGAGGAGACAAGCCTTGTCCCAGAGAGTTTACCAGAAAATTGCTACATCATGCAAAATATGGCAAAAGACATCCAAAAGATATTTTGATAGATCCAAAAAACAGTAAAGTGAGAAAATTTTTTCACGAAGCTAAAAGACTTAAGTTTATTAAATGATATCTGTATTTTAGCATAAGCCATGGTGCCTTCTATATTTTTTTTCTTTTTACAGCTCAGTTTTTTCTATAGACAATATAGAAGTTGATCAAGTGGTGAAAGAGAATGCTCAAATGATAGAAATTAAAGGTCTTGTTTCATCATTGTTATTCTCCAGTGTTCTGGACTCATTCTAAAGGACCTCCATGATATCAAAGCCGTTACTGCCTTTCTGTGTCTATTTCAAACCTTTAAGATCATTAAGGGATTTCTTGTATTGGTGCCATATTTTTCCAGACTTTAAACATCTTTGTTCAAGGTTCTTTATATCCTTCAGATATTTGTGGCCATTCTTTGTAACTTCATGCAAGGTTTGATTTCTTAGACCACAACTGGTGGCCACCAAGCACAATCACAGTGTATTCCTGTGGGTCCTCTCCAATGAAGTATAAGGAAAAGATGGTGCTCTGCTCAGAGCAGTTACACAAATGTGCAGTCCTAAAAAGACATAAAGCTTGCATGAGATTTATTTTACTTGCCATTTATTGTATTATTGTATTTAATGTACATTTCTTTCAGTGGCAATCTCAGCTTCTCTGTCACCACTGTTCACTTCAAGCCATTTGCTCTGTCGTGTGTCTCCCTCACTGCTGTGCCAATGGGTCCAGTAGTGGGTTCCCACTGGTAAGCCAGGTCAGGAAACTAATAAAGGCTGCAGTTTTAATTTTTTTTTTTTAGGTTATTTTTAGGATATCATCTATCTCTATAGCACCAGCAGGTAATTTGCTATATCAAATGCAGTTGTGGTCTTCCATGAACCGTTTTGCACAAAGTGGTTTCTTGCAGCTCATTTCAGCTCTGTTTTGTTTACTAAAAACTGGAACGATAAACAACACAAATCTTAAAGATCTACAACTAAAGTGCCAAATACAAGTACATATTAAAGGTATTTAATGATTGTGATTTCTTTCAGTGCTTTTCAGTATAGCTATTCTTCTTTAAAGGTGATGATCTTAATTGTGCTGTGTTTTCCATTTTTCTTTGTTCCCAATAATGCTCTCAGAAGACTGAAGAAATGTTGCTGCTCTTACCATAATAGATACACTTGAGAAAACACCAAAAAGGCATGTTTGTTAAGCACTCCAGGCAATAATTGAGCATTGATGCAACTACTTTGGCCATCCCACATGCTCACTGATTTTGCATCAAAAGGTAGGAAACAGAAAGTCAATTGCAAAGTGCTATTAAAAACAGACCCTAGTGAGTGCACTCTGATCAGATATTAAACACCTAACCAGAGCTCACTCTTCTCCAGATCTCATTGTTTCTCAGAGAGCCATCCTGTGTAGCTAAGCTTTGGATCCTTCCTCTTTGATCATCCTCTGCAATTGCTTCATTATTTTGTTTTACATAGAATCATAGAATAGTTTGGGTTGGAAGTGATTGTTAAAAGGTGTCTAGTCCACCTTCCCTTCAATATGCAGGGACATCTTCAGCTAAATAATTTTGCTCAGAGCTCTGTCCAACTTGACCTTGAATGTTTCCAGGGACGGGGCATCTACCACCTCTCTGGTCAACATGTTCCAGCGTTTCTCCACCTTCATTGTGAAAAGTTTATTCTTTGTATGTAGTCTGCATCTACCTTCTTTTAGTTTAAAACCATTGATGCCTTAGGTTTTAACTTTCATATTTTTCAAATGCTGTCGTGCTTAGTGTGTAACTCTGAAGTGTCTTGTAGCCTGTTAACTTCTGCTCTCTCATGCCAGCTAGACATAACAAAGCCTCTCCAAGCGTGCTCTCCAAGGACACCCAGACTGTCCCAGGCCCAAAAATCTGTAAACTAACATCTTAGAAGGATGGGTAAGTTTGGGGAAATTACATCATTAACTGAAGTTTAGTTGGAGAATTAACCCTGATATGCAAAGGAACCAAACTTATAAAAGTGTGAAGAACTTGTGACTCAGGGTCCATCTTGGGTCTGCCCAGGGTGTACCTTTGAGGGCCCTTCAAATAAATACCTACCTTTATTCCCTTGTTTTTGTCTAGTCTCTTTTTTAGGTGGCCCCCTCAGGCATCACCATTACCTCATGTGCAATTGCAAGGCCTTGCTAAAATGTTTGTCCCCGTCTTTTTATAGGCCCCCTTTAGATACTGGGAGACTGCTCTAAGGTGTCCCTGGAGTCTTCTTTTCTCCAGGATGAATAATCCCAGCTTTCTTAGTCTGTCTTCATAGCAGACCTGCTCCAGCCCTCTGATTGTCTTTGTGGCCCTGCTCTGGACCCGCTTGAACAGATCCATGTCCTTCCTGTGCTGGGCACCCCAGAGCTGGATGCAGCACTCTGGGTGGGGTCTCACCAGTGTAGAGAAGAGGGGCTGAATCACCTTCCTTAACCTTCTGGCTGCGGTGCTGGTGGCACAACCCAAGATACAATTGGCTTTCTGGAATGCAAGGGCACATTGCCAGGTTATGTCCAGCCTCTCATCCACCAGCACCCCCAAATCCCTCTTGTCAAGGGTGTTCTCAATTCTTTCATCTCCCAGCCTGTATTGAGATTGGGGGTTGTCCCAACCCAGATGCAGCACCTTGTACTTCATTGTGGTGAACTTCATGAGGTTTGCACAGACCCACTTCCTGAGCTTGTCCAGCTCCTTCAGGATGGTATCCTGTCCTTCAGGTTTGTCAAGTGCACCACACAGCTTGATGTCACCTGCAAATTTGTTGAGGGTGCACTTGATCCCACTGTCTATGTCATTGACAAAGATATTAAACACTACTTGTTCACTAGATTCTTATGTTTTACAGAGCAGGACTTGATGTGCCCAAGTTGTGAGATGGGAACAGGGTAGCTCACTACCATCTTCCTGTCTCCAGTCTCTTTCAGTATTTGTCAAATCCCTAGCAGTTTTAGAACTGCTGAGTCCCTTTGTGGATTTGACTTCTGATGAAATATGTTTCCAATTTGACATATCTAAAAATTTCTTATGCTTAATGAAGAATGGAAAATGACCATGAAGTTTCACATACTTCTGGAATCTCTTTGCAATCTTCTTTACAGATACCTATATTTAAGAGCAGTCCAGATGTCTCTTGCATGTTCTTCACTGCATTATGTGATTTTTATGCTGCTGAAATTTTCCCTCCCACTTTTGTGCTCCATTCTGGTGCTGCTTTTGGTTTTGCTCTGACCAGACCCACTTATCTCCTTCTGCCTGGACTGCTTATTTGGCACATAAGTGAAGATGATGTGTGAAAGCAGTGGAAACAACACTTCTATAGCTTTTTTGTTGAATTGAGCAATTGGTCAATGAGATATTTCTTCTAGGAAAAGTTGTTGAGGGAGTTAGGTATCTTGGTATCATCCTTTTTATTCACAAAGAGTGCTCAAAATGACAGGAATTATAAGCCTCTTTCAGATAGCACTTGGCATAACTCTTGCTAGGCTTTTTTAGGGCTACAATCCGAGTGCTGTTTGGTGCATATTGTTAATTCATTGATTCTTTCTCTTCATATCTTTAAATTGCACAAAATGGTGTTCTGCAAAAATCCCTCCACCTGCATAATTGACCTGCCTTTGTTTGGCTGTCATACAGGCTTGCTCCTGTGTTGATTGAACTATTGGTTCCCATTCTGTTATTCCGTGGAGGAGTTCAATGGCATCTTACAACTCGCTTTTTCTGCCTACTAAGGAAGCACTCAAGTGATCAAATAGCAGCCCTTTCTAGAATGGACAATAATCTAAGTACACAGTGAACAGTGAGGTTCATGGTTGGTGTGATGGGTTGAAATGTTTTAGAGTAACTTAATTTTAACTGAAATATCTGATAAAAAATCAATAGAGTGCTGTGGTTGGAGAAAATAGGAAATAATGGACCAATTATGTAAAATAAGTAGAATAATAGCTTTTGTTTTTAAGTGAAAAGTAGGAGAATAAACAATGGGAAGAGTCCTATGCCCTTAGGAGATCATAGTGGATATTAATCCAGGCCTACTAAATGGAGGGACTGAGACGCTTGGAGTTAAGTGACCTGAAAAGGTCTCACACGTAAGTTTGTAAGTAGAGCATCATGTTCCTTGTATCTTCCTTCAAATGAGAGGGAAATAGGTGAAAAATCAAGTTTATACAATTACTCAGCTGGTAAATTAATTACTATATCATGCTGGTTCCAGACTTCATAATACAAACAATTTTTTTTAATTTTGAGCATTTTGAAGCCACTTGCCTCTGCCATCACCTCTTATAATTTTTGCCATTGCTGTTTAGTTATGAATTGTATTTTCTAACAATTCACCAGAAAAGTGTCCTTAAATGCCTGAACTCACTGCATTGCAAAGTGCAAAGGACTGTATCTTTTTAAGCTTTGTTAGTGTCATACCAAAATAAGTATGTCATCTGGGAAAACATAGCTACTCAAATGTTATTTCATGGTAGAGTCTTTCTCCCTCAAGTCATACTTTGTTGAGAGAAATAACCTGAATAGCCTGCTTGGATAGAACCTGCAGTCCCTGCATTTTATATAGAGGTTTTATTCCCAGATTTTTCTACCTCCCTTTTTTCATAGAGTAGTGTTATTTATCAGGTAGAGGGGAATGAGAAGAAAAATATTAAATATTATTGGGATGTTTTCTTCATCCACTTTTAATTCCATGTTCCACAAACCCAAGAAACAATAGGAGTACCCCTCTGGCTTTAGTCTGTGATTTTGGATCTAAAACTCACAGACACTGACAAAAGCACAACTCTTTTATTCCTCTGTAGGAAACTATGATAATGAACTTAGTTCTGGACTCAAGTATTGCATACAAGCTCAAGATGTGCAATAGCTTGAACAAAAACAGTAACAACAAGAAAACAGCTAGAAGAAATGGGAAAAACATGGCTATGCCATTGCCCAGATTAACAGAAATTGACTTTTTTTTTTTACTATTTACCAAGAAAATCAGGGGTATTGAATATCGTGAGATTTTAGGAACAAAGAAAATTGATGTGATCACTGGATATGTTTAGTAACAACAATAACACGGAACTATGCTGTTTTCAATTAACAGTGGAGCAGTACTGAAATATATTTCATTAATACACAGGTAAAAGGACTTTACTGCTAATCAGAATGAATTGCTGCATTCAACACAGAGCTGCTACAGGTCTTTAAATTACTTTTGCCTTGCTGCATGGATACAGCTGAACATAGTTTAATACATTTTTTATATGATGTAATTTTGTCTAGCTCATACAATGTCAGGGTAATAATAATGATATTCTAATATTAATGCAAGCACGAGATATACATATTGATGAATAATGGTCATATGTTTTTGGATCTCCTTGCCAAGTCATATTAAAATGACAAATAATTGCCATTGCTTCAGAGAAATGGTACAGGCTCTGTAGTCAAAAAGCACATTAGGGACCCACAGCGTCCATTTGTTATCCTTTGTCAGGAAAACATGGTTCTTTAATGAAAGTGAATGAAAGGACACTGATTGAGGACAGTGACACTAAACCTCTTTCTCAATAGGAGCCATGACATGAGTATTAATAAGCAGATTGAAAGGTTAAGACTTAGCTTTGAAACTCTGAAAGCACAGTAGAATCTGAAATAACTCACCCTTTATAATATGGGGAAAATCACAGTGTAAAATGCATTGTATAAGCCTTCTGGCCACAAGAGGATAGAGCGGGTGGAAATTGGTTCCCAGGCAATTCAGGCAAATGCCATTTAAAATCTTAATCCAAATATATTTTTGTTAAAGTTTTGCTTTTAATTCTGTCTTGATAAATGATTCTTTTCCTTTTCATTATCCCCACCCTCATTGCTCCCAGTACTATAAAAATGCTAACACACTCAACCCAGGCATTTCCTGAGCATTGGTGAGAGAAGCTGAGAAAGCAAGGGCCCAGAGACACAGCTCGAGTTGAGCATGAAACAGTCACCTGGAGCAATGCATTTAGTAAGAATTCAATATGTATGTTACTTGGGAGAATGAAGAAATATCCGTATAAAAAAAGGATTTTTCAATGCATAATACATTATGGTGATCACTTATTAATTACTAAGAACCCAGAGGAGCCAGTCGGGGTCATGGAAGAGTCTGAAACAGGCAGTCCCTGATCTTGCTGAGCTCTGTACGTGTGTGTGGTCACACTGGAGTCAGTGATGCATGCAAGGGAGCAATACAGATGTGTGTCTCTGCCAGATAACGGCTGGAGCTGCTATATGTGTATTGATAAGGCTTTTCCTCTGAAACTCTGTCTGATCTGCACAAACTCTGTATGATCACAGTCTCTGACCACCTTTGTGGGTTTATGTTCTTTTTATAGTTCCACTTTTCTATGGAGAGAAAATATCTTCCAGGAATTTGATGGGTTTAGTGTCAGAGGAAAAATGCCCCATAATACTAAAATACAAGGTTTCCCATGCCAGTAGCAAAGCTGGGCAAAATGTGCCAAGGTTAGAGGTGTTTGAATGCAGAGACTGGTTCTGTTCATCACAGAGATAAAATGAGCTGGGATATTTACAATCAGATTTCAGTATATTCAAACAAGGTTAGAAGACTGTACCTGAATGTCTCACTTCCTAAAGATCTGACAAAATGGCAAACTATTGCACACATTGAAGAAATGCATTCAAATTCAGATTAAAATGTATTTAAGTGTTTACAGTAAAACCACATTAGTATTTTTAGGCGAGGCTAATAATGTTGTGAGCCAAGTCTACACCAGAAAATTAAGAGGGCCTGGGACTCTTTTCTGATGAAGAAGCCAACAGCGTGGCATAACCCATCTCCATATTCTTAATTGCCTTTTGTCTTCAAAGAGGTTGCCTCCACACATGCTGCTGATTGAGACTCTGCCAGCTTGTGGTAAATCCTAAGTGGTGCTTAGGAGTTGGCTGAGACAGCTAGTTGAAACAGTGAAAAATTATACTGTGGACTTTTCTCATAATTCCATGATGGAGGAGTTTTATTGTTCAGTGGTGCTGTTTTGTTTAATGGTGTATCTGTAGGGAACAGTCTTATTTCTTCAGTAAACAATCATTGAATCAATACAAATTGATATTTGATATTCAATGTAGGGGAACAACGGAGATTTTAAAGATGAAATGGCTACAGAAAATAATCAAAAGGAGATTGCAATTTTTTTTTATTTACTATAAAGAAAACTTGAAAGTAATATGCATTGGTCTCGTCAACAGACACCAATAGGAACATTTTCTGTCAAGAGTAGGTCACAATCTTTTGGAAATAACAGAGGAAAAAAGGAGTACATATGAGTGTGCTGGTGAAATGATGGAAAATCTCAGCGCATTTCTTGCTCTTCTCCTGATCAGCTGCTCTGCATGTATCTTGGATCTCACCATAAATTCCTTCCCATGTGTAGCGATCCAAACCTGTTTAAGCAAAAGTGGTACCTCTCATATATCACCCACATCCAGAGCGTGCCCTTGGTCTGGCATTACTCTGGCATACTCAGTTTCCATTTTATGTGGGGCACCTTAACTGGTAAGCCACAAGAGAATCAGTATTAATTTGTAGGGCCACAGGAGTATCCTGCAGACACCACAGGGGACCCAGATCATGTGCTGTGCAATTTAGACACAGATGATGCTCACTAGAAAAGGACTGCATGTGCAAGCAGTGTGGGCAGGAGTCATTTAGCATCATTTGTAGCTGTGACCTCTGCTGTTGCCTGTAGAAGGTGCTTTAAGCAATGTGGACACAGTCTTAGTTGGCCAAAGGATAACTGAAGCTGGTTGGATGCAGGACTGTGAAAAGTAAACAGTCTTAGGATATATCAGGTGAAATGTTTCTAAGAGAGAAGGAAACGTTAATGCCATTTTATAAGGCCTTAGTGAGATCTCGTCAGGAGTATTGATCCAATTCTGCTCACTTATATGCAATAAAGCTGAGATCACGCTGAACATTGCAAAGAAAAGTTTCCTGGGTGATCAAGGAGCTAGAGATTACAGCAGGGTTTTATTAGTCTTGCAAAAAGTAAGCTGGAAGAGGATGTGATTGCCTTAATCACATCAGGAAGGGGGACAAAAGAAAACTCATGGGTTGAGATAAAGACAGTTTAATAGGAAAGCAAAAGCTGTGCATGTAAGCAAAATAAAACAAGGATTTAATTTGCTGCTTCCTGTGGGCAGGCAGGCATTCAGCCATCCCCAGGAGAGCAGGGCCCCATCACATGTAACATGACTTGAGAAGACAAACGCCATCACTCCAAATGTCCCCCCCTTCTTCCTTCTTCCCTGGGTTCAATATACTGACCATGATGCCATATGGTCTGGAGTATCCCTTTGGTCACTTTGGGTCACCTATCCTGGCTATGTCTCCTCCCAGCCTCCCATGCACCCTCAGCTCCATTGCCTTTGTGGCAGTATGAAAAGCAGAAAAGGCCTTGGCTCTGCATAAGCCCTGCTCAACAACAGCAAAAACATCTCTCTGTTATCAACCCTGTGTTCAGCACAAATCCAAAACATAGCTCCATACCAGCCACTGTGAAGAAAATTAATTCTACCTCAGCCAAAACCAGCACTGTGGGCTGTGGACACAAGACACCCAAATTTTCGGATGGAGCTTGATGAATGTAGGAAAGGAATTTTATGACTGATGGTCCAGAGATCATTGCATGACTATCTATTTCATGTATCCCAAATACTGTAGAAATACTGTTCATAGAAAGCATTCCAGTGTTATAATTTCTTAGTTGCTCTTTTAACCTGTAAGAATTGAAATAATTTTCATTCTTGAAATTATTTATTATATTTTCATTGAACAAAGTACCTATGTGCTTTCCATGTCTAGCTGTATCAATTAGAGGATAAACTACAGATACCTGTACGTTAACTGAGAATTGTATGCATACACTCAGAAATGCCTCACTAACATATGTATGCATTGTACTATTTCTTAGAAATACTGTGTCATATGACTTGAACTTTGCAAATTATACAAATTTTTTTTGCCCAAATTTAAACTTTGAAAATCTAGCCCTTGATATATGGGTTGTTTGAATGGAGTATCTGCTGCTTGAAGTTTTTTAAGGTTATTCTTGTGTTTTGCTTCATTTCTGATCTGCAGTGAGGCTTGTTCTGGCAATGACAGGAGGGACAAATTGTTCATAGATCTTGTGTGCCATTCCTGATACAGTATCTTTTCGGCACTGTAGTTCTCATGTGCAGTGTTAGAAGTAGTTGAATGAAGAGACAGAACGTCGATATCTTGGTAAATAATAGACTTATTTTTCTTGCTGATAGTCTGATCTTTCTGGAGCTCCCTCCCAGAGTCGCATGCCCTAATCAGACTGGCCTCCACAATCCAGTAATGGGTTTGTGTTGTGACTAGCTGTATTTTTACGTGGAGAGAGGAAATTTTGAAGAAATTTAAGAAATCAAAGTGGAGGATCTGACGCTGGTTATATTGCATTGAAATTCATGGCAAAACATTTTAAATATTTTCTTATACTATAATAGTGTATACTTTCACAATTTTCCTTTAAAAACAAGAATTATCTATTAGTACATACTTTTGCAATTTTCCTTTAAGGAACAAAAGTTATCTTTACGGCTGCAAGATAAACTCATTCAATGGTGAATTCAATTCAGTTTTCAAATAGACAATAGCAGATGCCACAGACATTCACAATACTGGTTTTATATCAGTTTTATATGTACAGAAATAATACAAATGCAAAATGTCTATTTAAATGTGTTCTGAAATTCAGTGTTGTAGGAAAAAGTGTCAGAAATTACTGTCATTGAAAGGAATTAGATAGAAATGCATCCATGATTCCCTTTTCATACCCTAGGTATAAAGAACATTCTTTTCCCTAGTTAGGCTGGTAGTGTTTAAGAACACCAGTAGTTCCCCTTTGTCCTTATGGCCCTTCATGTAGTCAGTACCTGCTATTATATTTATTCTAAAGAGCAGCCTCCCTTGTGATAGTTGTATTCAGACATTTATTATTCACAGCTTATCAGAGTGGGAGTTAAAGACAGATTGCCGTCTTTACGTTTTTCCTGGAGGTTAAGCAAAAAATACTTCCTAGTGTAACCAACACAGAGTCCCACTGCAGGAGATGCCATCACCTTGTAAGGCATGGGTCCTGTAACCAGACAGCCCTCGGTGCTTCACTGCAGCTTGGAAACTTCTCTGTCAGCTGGAGAGGTAGGTAACAGCATATGCATACCCATACACTTGTTATCGTTTTGGATATCATGTCCCGTGGTAACTGTACAATTTCGTTGCCCCAGAAAAGCAGAAATAAATACAGCTATGGGCAGAGACTGTCCTTGACTAAACCCTGCTAGCTTCCCCTGAATTTTGTGGATGGGCAGTGCTTTGGCCCAAGGGAACCATCTCTATGAACTTTATGACAAATTACTAACGTGTCTTCAGCAGAACTGTGTTACTCCTGCAGCAGAGAGCTAATGAACCTTTCTCTGTGATTAGAGTTGGAAAGCTTCTCTTTGTAAATAAACAAATAATCAATATTTCCAAAACCTATTTTCCCAGTATTATTTTGCTGTCCTAATTTTTGCACAAACTGGACAGTCTGATTTAAAATTCATTTAAAGGTATTTTTTAATGAAAAAAAATTACAAAGAATCAAAATCAAGACTCCATGCATTTAAATACAAAATATTAATATTTTTCTTATCAAATTAATCGCATAAATTCATTAAAATACCATTTTGCTACAGCTTTGTTTACTGGAGAAACATGATTTAATAGCTCCTAAGTACTGCTTAGCTCCTGAGAGATATTAAGGTGTCCAAATGGGTTTTGAAATGTTGGGAATATGTGCCTTTGTTTAAACATGGAAAGAATGGAACAGACAATTTTGCCTATGTTTACCTCCATCTGCTTTAATCTTGCTGTGTCTGAAATGAGACTGCTTACGTATGTAAAGTAAAGCCTGTACCTAGATTATATTCTTGCCTGAATCAGGATTAGAATCTAGAATTTTTACATGAAGTCAAATGCTTTCAGTCTCCAATCTCATTCCTATCTATGTTTTTTCCTTTGATTTCTGGAGGAGTAGAATCAATAAAAATATTTGACACTGCTTTGAAATAATTTTCAAGGCAGTGTAGAAATGTAGAAAATGTGGAATTTTTTTTACAAAAAGTAGTCATTCAATTCCATAGCAGGAAAAAATACACAGATTTTTGTGTGGATTTTGAGTGGATGAAGAAGTCATTAACTATCTTGATTTGGCAATGAAAAGAGAATCCCTTGATTTTGTCTATAGAATTTGTTCCCATGCACGGTCTTCGCTCCAAGTTGGAGGATGCTCTGAATGGGAAGATAATGAAGGTGCCAGCTAGGCTGGAAGGAAATGAATAATTAAAGAAGCTTGTAAATTATGTTGCCATCAGTTGCTGGAGGATATGATTCTGCTGCAAAAGAACTGGCTCTCATATGTCTGGGGCATTTTTCAGAAGATATTAAGAATGAATATTGGATGCATAATTAGGTTTTCTTGAAGGTGTACTAATACATTAGAGGTAGAATGTGCAATAATTTCTATTATCCCACATTACCTATACTTTGATTAAGTAGTTGTATCACTGCTTGTATTTCTGCATTGCTAGTTGATATTTTTCTAGAATAAATGTATTTTAGAAAATGGAAGATTATAGTAGTTCTCTACATGCAGCATGCTTTTTTTCTTTTTTTCTCTATATTTTATTCCCTTTACGTATTTTCTTTCCCCCTTGAATTTAATGGGAACCATACACAGAAGGCAGGCAGATAAATGTACTGAAACCTTGTTAGCATTTAATCTCCTTTTAGATAAGTGCAAATATTGCTGTCAATGGTACTGGAGCCCTGTCCAGCAGTCATCTGAGGAACTTGCTCATCCATTTTTCACAATGTGTCCAGTATTATCAGTTGCTGAAGATTGTGATCCAGAATATTCATTCCTGATGAAAACAATAGAATTAAGCCACAGGGCTTCAGAAAATTGCTTTCATATTCAAGCAGTGCTACACATATACAGACACCTTGTTGATGATTTTCCTGCCCTGAAGAAAATATATTGCTGCTGCCACAAACCTGTCTTTTGGCACTTTGTCACTTACAAGTGATGATAAAATTGCAGCAAAGAGACTTCTTTTTAATCTCATAGGTCATCGTTTGTTCTCTGGACAGTCCTCCCTTTGTCCTCTCATTTAGTTTAGATAAGGTGGAGAAATCCTTTCAGTTGCCTCTAAACTTATCTTAAAAATACAAAATCCAAAAAGTCAGCCTCAATGTACCCTCAAATTTTTAACATGACAACTTCTTTCTTCACATTTCTCATTTAGATCAAAAGCTGTGTCCATCTTCAATATATATTTCTTAGGCAGCTGAATTGCAGGCAGGCTTTTTGAGTTATAGATTCTCATCGAACTATAAACCTTTAGAGAGACATTAATCCCTTTAATTGTTTGAAACACCCAGAATCATGTGATAATTGTATTACTGAAATTATATTATATCCATTTGTTACTGATAAACACTTAAACATATATATTTTTTAATTCAGTTATCTGGTCCAGCAATTCAAAGTTGCAGAAACCTGGTAATGGATAGAAAGACAGAAAAATTCTGAATAAATCCATGTATACATTGAATATTTTGAAGACAGGCTTTCACACCACTACTACAAACAAAAATTAATCTGGCTACATTTTTTTTCCCTACATTTTCTATACTTTCTGGGAGATTTTTTTCTCACCTTTGTCATCTTCTTCTTCAGCTTAGTACCACAATGAAACCCCAAACCTTTCTGTGACATAAAAGGGCTACTGCCATGAGATTTTGATGCACCATATGCAGTATTTTGTCTCCTGTCTACATTCTCTTCCAGTTTGAATCTCCTCCAGCTGGAGATATGGAAAGAGTAAAAAGAAGCTTAAAATCTCCTGAGAAAAGCAGCAGAAGAATGTACTCCTAGAGTGTGCCAAGCAGAGGCTGTGGAGGTATCACACCTTTCCAAGGGTGAAGGAGGAGTCAGGTCCTGCACTCCCCATTGCACACAACAGCTTGAAGAATGTGTCCAATGGAAAAAAAGAATACAGAATTTTCTGTTACGAGTACAACCTCCAGAAGCCTAGGACTTTCACAGTTCCCCCTATGAGAAAGCCAAGCATTAAGAAATACAGAAATGGACACTTAGGTGCCTAAATACCATTAAAGGCCAAACCCTCTGTAAGTGTCCAGGGGAAACAAGACTCATCACTCCAAATGAAGGAATTGCTGTGATCAAACTAATCACTACTGCAGATAATGAACAGATTACTCATTTACACGGATTTAAGACCTACGAATAGAAGTATCCTGGGCCTCTTGCCTGTGTCACTTTCCCTCACCTCCTAAAATTACTGAATATTCACCAGTATAAACTGGCAAAAGCAGAAATAGCCACAATGAACATTCTTGCTTCTTTGTGGAATTCTTCACAATGTGGGCCTAACTTGAAGATAATGAACCACCATTTTCTAGTTAAATTATACTGCTCAACAACCTGCACCATAAATAAAGATACAAGCCTAAAAAGCTAAGGTCAGAAAACTATTTTTCACTAGGTAAATTGCCCTTTTGGATTTACTGATTATTCTTTTTCATTCTTATATTTGCCATCTTAATTTTATTTTCTACTAGATGTTTGAACTTTAGATACAAAATGCAATTCCTCAAAAAAAAGTGTAAATGTTGTTCAAAGTATTTTCTCAGTATAATATTGTATTGCAAATAATTATATTAGTGATGGGACATAACTCTTAAGTTTTCTCTCAAAATCTTTTATTACATGTCACCTCTTCCTTACCCTGATAACATAAAATTTTGCATGGGTATCATGAAAATGTATGTGTTTCCATTTCAAAAATAAATTAAATAAGGCAAGAACAAGGCAATTTCCTCAATGGCCGACTATAATATCAAAGCAGAAAAATATGGGAAGAAACCAAAACCAGACAAAATGATGAAATGCATGAGCAGTTTTAAGTCTCTGATGGAATTTTCTCAAAATTTTAGGAGGCTTTCAAAGTGTTAGTACATTTCACAGCAACCACTGGTAGTTTCTGAACTGATATTTTAAGTCTTTGTTTATACCAGGAGCTCAATTCTGTACTCAGGTACAAGCTGAGTAATTTTGTAATAATGAGGTTTTTTGTAATAAAATTTGCCAGACTCTTGCTGTGCTTATCCAGGGCTGCTCATTTGCCTCTGGCACACTCAGCAGCATGGCTTCATGCCTTTGCTCTGGTCTTCAGCCCTGGCTACCCTGTCTCACACAGACCTCCTGTGCCAAAAAGGGACAACGCACAGCAGCTGTCCTGATTCAATTGCTGCCTTACAACTGAACAATGAATTAACCTGTAGCTCAGTTAAAAAATTCCTGGATGAGACTCATTGCAGCCAAATGCAGGAGGAGCTGTGCTGAACCAGCATAGGTGGCTGGAGCTGAGGCTTTATCTTATCTTGCGCGAGGTACAAGACACATCTGTCTCTTGGTGATATATCTGGGATAAGTGTGAGCATACCGTGAGACTGGTAAACGGTATAGCAGAGACAGAAATGTTAATGTAATTGTGCAAAAAAATTTCCACTTTTTAAAATTAACATGTAGTTCAGCATTTAGCAATCATTTTGCCAGCTATGGCATTTTGCCTGTATATAGTTGTTAACATTTTCTTCAGTTTTGTTTATTTCTGCAGCAATCCTCTAGTATTTAATCATCTCTCTCTATTTTTTTTGTTTAGTGAAGCAAAGCTTCTCTATTACAATCCTGAATCTCCACACTCGGGATCCTTGTGGTAACCCTGGCAACCCTGTTGGCAGGGTGGGCTACAGCTCCAGCACCTCTGACTGGGCAAAGTGGAGTCCTTTCCCCTAGCCCTGCAGCTGAGCTGGAGTGTCACCTCTGCTGACATGCCACCCTCTCTTTTGGTGTTGAGGGCAATAAGGTGACACGGTTTAGTTCTTCATCAAGACAGGTGGCAGGGCCGAGCCTAAATGTGCTTTGTCACCTTTTGAGATTTTGTCATTATTATTCATACTGGAAACTATAGGGCAAGATCTTCTAAATTCTTTCTTAATTCTCTAATTGAGCAAACAGTACTGTGTTTGCTATAGACAAAAATTTTTACAGAAGAAGGAATTTTCTATCCTATTCTATAGAACCCACAAGGACTCACTCTGTTAGCATAATCCATAACCTATTAACATAATCCATATTACTTTCTCTGGTATCATCTATTAACTTATACATCCATAGGACATGTGAAATTAGTATGCATCATCCAAATCTTAACTGGGTTTTTTTAGATATTTCCCAAGAATCCTTCTTCCCATTTCCTACATGTATACGTGAAAAACATTAGGAAGGAAATTTTGAACAGACAGGCATAAAATATGGGCTGTTCCTCTCTTGAGAGACATTGGCAGTTGCTGTGGCTTCCCTTCAGAGGGAGAAGGCAACATGGTTAAAATTTGTTCAAACTGAAATACTGTAAATTTTTAAATCATAAATTCTCACTGCAGTCCTCTGATTCAGGCAATCCTGCTAACTGTTCCATATCTTCTCTCCAATAGCTTTCTATTTACAGGTTGCTTCAGGTTTGTTGCTTTTCAGGGTCCTAACTTTAGTGTATTCATGTTTTTGAGAGGCAATATAATAGTCTTTTTTTATTTAGATCTGGTATTTCTAGGAAGAATTTCTTTTATAAGTTTCCAAAACAAGTGAGCATTCAGAAGAATAAATGTTGTTTGTAGAACATCTTTAAATGTTGTTTGTAGAACATCTTTAACTTTTGAAACAGATCACTTTATATATATTAGTGTCTTGGTTTACTCTTCATTAAAATCCCAAAGGATGAAAGTTTGCTTTTCATTTTAGTCTTCAAAATTCAGCATATGAAATACATTGATATATTGATTTAAGTTTAACCAAGCCAGGTATTGGGGCCTTCTGCAACAATTGAATTGAAATTGATTTATGACAACAGATGAATATGTAATTTCTTCTTGATATGTTGTTGTGTATGGGAAAGTCTGAAGTGATAGACCTACTGTTCGAATTTCTATGTTGTACAAGCCTAGGACAAAACTGGAATGAGCAAGGGGCAAGAAGGATTAGACTCAAGGTTATAGTTTGAATTAGGGTTGAGAGTGGGACTGAGGCCTGGGTTGATATTTTACACCTTAATCCTCTGAGACCTTGTCCATGTTGGTTTAAGAGCTTTGTGAGTGCTGCTGGTGTAGCAGTATCTGTAGGGTTGTGGATAGGGTTATAAGTTTGTTAGATTTGCTTAATGTTTGGATTCAATTTACCTTCTACAGTGAGGATGAGGACTGGGACACACAGGGTCCTACAATTTTATGTGCCTGTTGAGGGTGGGGTTTTGCCATAAAGCTAAAGATAGAGTTGGTTATGGGTTAGTAATAGAAAATTGCTGGAGCTGGAGTTAGTTTGGACATGTGGACTATGCAAATCATAGAGTCATAGAGTCATAGAATGGTTTGGGTTGGAAGGGACATTAAAGACCATCTAGTTCCAACACTCCTGCCATGGGCAGGGATGCCACTCGCTAGGTCAGGTTGTTCAGAGCCCCATCCAACCTGTCCTTGAACACTTCCAGGGATGGGGCACCCACACTTACCAGGACAACCTTCTCCAGTGCCTCATCACCCTCTGAGTAAGGAATTTCTTCCTAATATCTAATCTAAATCTAGTTTAAAACTGTCCCCTTTTGTCGTATCACTACCTGCCCATGAAAACCTGACAATCTTCCTTATTCTTGCAGCCTTTTACGGTTCGTCATTATTTCATTCTGTACCAAGGGTCAGCAGGCTGCAGTTCAAGCTGCCTGCACTCCAGGCCCACTAGGAGATGATGCCACCAATGGCTTTGAAGGGGCCCTTCCAGGAAGGTCTGCGAAGGAGCCTCAGGCATGAATCCCTTCTCAAGTTTATGATTAGGCACAATGCTGGAAAGACAGTGGATGGCTTGTGGCTGTTGGGCCACATGAAGGCCAGTCTGACTGAGGCACGATATGGATTGTATCTTTCAACAAAAGAGGACTTCAGTTTAGTGTTAAGTGTTAGATAAGTGGCTTGATACTGTTGTTGATATTGATTCCGCACACAGACCTAGTTGAGGACTTACAAGAAAATCGTGGAATGGTTTCTATTCCGTTCTATTCTGATAGGTAGCAGAGGCCAAGTGGAGTTAGATCACAGGCAGGCAGAGGTCCAGCACATGTTGATTTTATTGCTCGGTACCTGAGGGTCCTCGTTGTGGATCATAAACACTCTTTTCCAACTATGGAAATGACTGATGGAAAACTGCAAGCTGGGATGGCTTCACTGACTAGGCCATGGATTTGGCAAGGTAGAGAAATAAACCAAGCGCTTCAGGCACTGCTCTCTCTAACATGTTTTTGCCAGCCTTTGTCCTGCTGTTAACAATAATCCTTAATAATAGTTCAGACACCTTTCCCCTGGCCAAAATCAAACATAACTGGTTTTCCATTTCAAATCAATTGTCAGCCTGTTTTTCAGGTGTTAAATTTCATACAGTAGTAATAAGAAAAAAGTCAGTTCCTGGTGTCCATGGCACTAATCGGACTTCATCTTTAGAGCTAATAGAAGCTAAGGATAAAAAAAGTACTTCTTGCTCTGGCCCAGTCCTTTTCCTGCATCCTCATTCTTCCAAGATCATGTAGCAAAAGTAATAATTTATCATGTACATTTTGTAAATCTAATCAGAACCCTTACTAGGACTAACCATTATCAAGACACAGTTAATGGGAACAGAAATTGTTCCCAAACTGCAATTGATTTGAGCATCAAGCTGTATAAATTATCATGTTTCTGTGACCATGACCCCAAATCAGTCCTAACCCTGAACTTAAAAACAGTCTGAGACGCCTCCCATATAAACTGTTTGTTTTCCTCCAAGTGTCAGCTTTTCTCCTACTTCTGTGGATCTTGAAGGAGTGATTCAGCTTCTTCCTTTGCAATCACACCCCCAAACCCAAGATTAATTATAGCAATTTTACCTTTACTGTTAAAGTACAATGCAGATCAAAGCAGTCTCTACAACTTTAATAAACTCTCAGGCGCTAACTCATGCTTTAGTCATACTGCTTTTAAAATTCAGGTGGGTTTTTTTCTGTGTTTTATTCCTTCTAGGCCCTAGTTCTCAAATACTGCATAATGAGAAACTCTAATAGGGCTTTGCTTCACAGTATTCAGAAGCACACATGTGATCTTAGGTGATGTTACATGTAGTAGGGCAAGAGCTTGCCTAGAGACAACAGTAGGATTACAGACAAATGTAGTCAGGGAACATCTAAACTGTAAAATGTCTCGCAGTTAGAAACTCCTAGAAACAAAAGGCTGACAGGGTAAAGCATACATTAATAAACACAAACATTAACAAATAATGTTAACATAAATAAATAAACAAACATGTTTATGTTAACAAACATAAACAAATATTATTAACATTCTAGTATAACGAAATTCCTAATGATGGCACCCAGTAATATTTGTATTGCAATGTCATGTGTATAATGAAGAGACCTCTCTTTGCAAACCATTGAGCTGACAATTAGTGGATACATGACTGCAGTGGCATGTGCGTGGCTGCAGTCAGCTCTGCACTCCTTAGTAGTCTAGCCAAAAAGACACAGAGACCAGAGTACCAAATACAGCAGAAGACAGAACAGGCAATCTTTCATTAAGTATGTTAACAAAAAAATCATGTTATTGAGAGTAATACGGAAAAATTTGATCTAGACGATTTTTGTGCTTCATTTCTCCAGTGTGTTTGATTTCCTTGCCCAGCTTTACGGCATGAGCTTTGTTCCAGGTTAAGCAGTTTGAGCCTGACTCAATGTGTAGTTTTCCTACTGTTTATTTTGCTTTGGATGTTTAGCTTTTCAGAAACCTTCAACTCTCACTGTTTCAGAGGGAGCATAGGAAAGTTCAGCTGACAGTACTACATCTGTAAAATTGTAGTATTACTGATTCCTACAACAGATTTAGTTTCCCTGACAAAGATGATAATCATTCCATCTTCAATCATTGGAGTATCAGGACACATTAGTATTAAGAGAGCCACTCCCTTCAATATCCTATTTACAGGTAATTTGTTTTCTTAATAGTCTCTTGAAAAATTGGTAACAAAATTTGGTAACAGATTGTTATGCAGGGAGTAATATAGAATCTGTAGATTGCCAGTTTTCACAAACACCAAAGTGGGGAGATCCATTATACTGGTACATCACAAAGTCTTTCAAAACAGCAGTATGAAATACACTGTACCAGATATATCTGTTCTCTGGTTGTAAAAACCTGCAGCACAGTCAGCCATGGAATAAGATGGCAGAAATCTTAGATCCTGTGCGTATCAATGCGTAGGGAGTTCGTCATGAGGTGATACTTTTAGAACACAAACTGTGATATACAGTCATTGCTTTGAAATGTTAGAGAATAAGTTGGGAGGAAAAATATAAATATCCACTGTCTTGAGGTACCAGAAGGCATGAAAAATCACCACCCGATAAATCTTGTTGGGTTAAAAAATGAGTTCCTGGCACCTCTAGGACTGAATACACAGGATTACCTGATTTATGGGAGTTATGAAGTTACATGGTGCCACTTGAGAAGCCCAAGGCAGAGAGCTGTTCAGGTGGAAGGATAAATAGTGATTATACTTGATTTTCAATACTGAGATAGAAAGGAAGAAAAAGTTCCATCGAGCCTCAATCACTCTTTGAGATCTTGTTCTGGAAATACCTTTTTACCAGATACAACAGCATTTGGGCAGCTTCCAGCATCACATCAGGGTGGTCCTTTACTGAAAAGGAGAAATAGCCAAAACCAGATGCTTAGTGGAGATGTGGATTTTCAAGCAGGCAACTAGGGGAAGTTTTTTCTTCTGCAAGAACGGGATGTTTAGATCCTCATATAAGAGCAAACAAATTCTCCAAATGCACAATTGGGCAGCTGAACAAGGGAAGAATTAGTTTTTAGATTTTGAATGTGGGTACATGGGATTGATAAAAAACTATTTCAGATTTGACCAAATTGTGCTTGTATTACACTTGAAAATAGTTCTAGTATCTAATTAATGCAACAGTATGGAAATACTAGTCACTGCAAGTAACTTGATTATCAAAATGACAGTGTCCAAAGGGTGAGCAGTTTTCTTATTTCCTGTTTGGTTTTTTGGTACTGTTTGCCCACATTCTTCACATTATTAAGACACCATTAGCATGATGTAGCAAGTAGATCATCTGTTGGAGATGATCTAGGTGTAGGTGCTTGTGCCTTGAGGCAGGGAATGGAGTGGAGGATCTCTGAAAGTATTGTTTTCAGTGGTTAGAAGAGCACTGGAAGTACAGCTTGGTTCTGCTGAATCTGTCAGTCTCTTTTCAAAGCAGACATGTCTGGTATATCACTGATTGAGAAGAAAATTATCTAAGGATTAAGGCTTCTTTACCAGAAAGAAACAACATGATAGTCTGCTTGAACTTAGGAACCTGGGTTGTAGGAGATGTTGAGTGCCGTAACTCCAATGGGAATGCTTGGAATTACTCAGTAAGGGAAAACAGAGTCAGTTCTGTTTAGATTCCTAGCTTTAGATAACAGGACTTGTTCTTTTCCTTTTTCCATTTTCCCATCCCCCAGAACTGAAATACTTTGAGAGTCTTTGATTGGAGATGTGAATAATTTATGCAAAGCGATTGATAATACCTCTATTTCAAGTTCTTTCTCATCAGTAAGAACGTACAGTTTCAATTCCTGTAAAACTCCAGTTCTTTGTCAGACATAAATTGCAGTTGCCATAATTTCCCTCAAAACATTTTCTCTCTTTCATTCCTTTCCTTCTATATTTTTCTTTCTCCTATCAGCAGATTTCTTTGTTTTCTTTACTTCTTTCCTTCCTTTTCGATAAAAATATTTCAGTTACTACAGAGAACAATAATAGGAATAAAGAAATTAATGTCCCAAATATAAAATGCTAGTTATGGGGCTTTTTCATTGTAATCCTTCTGTAAAAACTTGAAATGTAAAAGTCTACCATGTGTTAGCATGGGCCAGTTATTTCAATCTAAGCTTCCTGGATAACAGAAATTTTAACTTTGCAAGATAATTTTTCTAGGCCGCCTAGAGCATTTTCTATCAAATTCTGCCTTATTGGAATATGCTGAGTGGGTGCACAACTCCTGCATGCTGGGCAAATAACACACACCCACACCACCCTCCCTCCTCCCAGCTGGGTGACTGGCCTTACACTGTCTGGTGCTGTTACCACTAAGGACTTCCCCTACAATAGTCCCCTCGCAGGGTGGGGCATCAGCTTGACAGCAAATGTAAGAATAAATAGTTCTTGAGAAATGAGGGCCTCCACTGCTGTTACTTGTGCTAAATGTAGATTAATGAAGTGAGCTCTGGTTTGCAAAGAGCTGGACAGGCTGAAGCTGATCAGAAGCCACAGGGCAGATGCAGAAGTATGTTTTATTTCACTTTCCTTTCTAAACTCTGAAACTGAGCCCACATGTAGGAGGAAACCTAGTTTCAACTCTCCATTGGCTGAATAACTCATGGTTTTTTATATCTGTTCGATGTCCACATTGAAGATCACAATTAATACATGAGTTCAACCAGGAAAAATCTGAGCTGTGAATATAAAATTCTACTCCTTGCTAAAGAGCTATTTGGGGCCAGAATGATTCTCTGGCAGAACTCCCATTCTTCCAGGCTGCATTTAGAGAATGTGAATATGAAGAAATCACAGAAAAAAAGAAAATTGAGAAGTGAATATTGTAGATGCAAAATGCAAAGTGTATTTTGTTATGCATCCTTTCACTGTGTTTTCACATACAATTTTGTTCTAAAAAAGTCTGGCTTATCCTGTCTGTAGTATACACTTAGGTACATTTACTGGTTATCTGTTATGTATTTTTTAAACCAAGCTAGAGAATTAATTTTTCCTACTAAGTAGAATTAAATTTTCCTTTCAAGGGAAATTAATTTGCTTTACTTCTCGAAAATACACTGCAGGAACCAGGCCTCAGTCAAAACAGAGATTCATGAAAAATGGAAAACCTCTTTTAATCCTGTAATTTTATGATCAAATTTAGTACTAAACTTTATTAAGCAATGTTTTTCTTTTATAATTTAATACAGTAACAATTTAGAAGTGTGCTCTACTTCCAGAAGTGGTTAAGAAATCTACTTGTGCATCTAATAAGTAATTCTGGCAGGTAAGAGCCGAAGCGCTGCTCTTTCTGTGTGCATCTATGTATAATTGTGCAGTGGACCTTCACAGGAACAACACAGCATTATTGAAGATTTGTCTTGAAAGATTTATCTTATTCTGTTAAAACAAGTTATTAGATTTATCTCTTTCAGTATCATAGGTCTTCATTGAGTCAAATAAACCACATTTTGTCTACCGCCCTGGAAAGATATAAATGCTAACTACTCTTTAACTTTATTTTATGAGAGTGAATATTATATTCCTCTTTCCAGTGACCTTTTATTGCCTTGTGAATAAAAAAATAATTTACCAGACAGAAATAATAGCCAGAGGAAGGTGGGATTTATGAGCATGCCAACTCCACTAAAACCAAAGGATAAACATAGTAGTCTCAGAATAAAAATGGTGAATTATCTAGTGCTCCAGTCTCAAAACTTTAAAATAACTTTTCTTAGAAAATTAGATGTTTACTTATGTCATCATGGCAGAAGCAAAAGAGTGCAGGGTCTGGGGTTTTTTCTCCTTTATTTAAATTTTTATTTTTATTTTTATTTTTATTTTTATTTTTATT
>VZTE01006408.1:641025-684357 GCA_013397775.1 Eulacestoma nigropectus | reverse complement strand
TTTTTATTTTTATTTTTATTTTTATTTTTTTTATCCTTTTGAATCTAAGAAAAAAATAGATAAACTATTTGCAAGGAATTAGAATATGAAAGAATTTTCTTTCCAGTCTATAATATGTCATTATATATATGAGCTGCAGAACATCTCTAAGTTCTGGATGTAGAAGATTTTTATACTATCCCAGCAGTGTTAAGTATCTTGTTATTGCAAATAACTGTCTGAAGTCTAGAACTTTTCAAAATAAGGCAAAAATCAAGTTTCCATGCTGGAATCTGTTTGCTCTATAGAGTCTCTACTTTGAAACACAGTCTGCTTTAAGAAGTAAAAGGGACACTTTGTTTTTCCAGAGATCAGCTCTAAGAACTTTGTTTTATGCTACACAGAAATATTATTGAGGTGACATCATGCTAAATTCCTTGCTGAAATCCAGACAGAGTAATTCTTCTACACTTTATCAAAATATATGGTTAGTCTAGTTCAATAATCTCACTTTGCATTTTAACTCACTACCCATTTATAGTTTAAATCTGATTTTTCTTTCATTTGAAATTCTCACTGGAGTCTTGCACACAGACAGGTCAGACTCACAGGCATAAAGCTCATTTTGTAATGTCAAGTCTTCCATCTTTTCTGAAATGAAAGAAACTTGCAAATATTAGTTTCATTATTTTTAAAGTCATACAATGCTGCATCTGCATTAACAAATTAGTAAAAACAATTGGCATTAACTTCTGGGATTGGAAACAACTTGTTTTCCCAGCTTAGTTACATTTTGCACTTTGCTTCTCTTTCCTGTTGGTATTTAGTAGTTTACAATTCTCAATCACCTGCAATCCTTTGGAGAGGAAGAAGACAGGGAGAAGGAAGAAAGGTGGGGAGCAACAAGGCATCCCTTTGCAAGGTGCAGCACATCCCCCTGTCACAGGCGACTTCAGGTTACAGATGGGATGTGAGGGGAAAGCGTGAAAGGAGGGGGAGAAAGGAACCCACGCAAATTTGAGGAAAAGAACTAGTTTCTGTGGACTCGGGCGAATAAGAGACAGTAGAGTAGGGTCTGGCTACACTAGATCAGGGCAGGAAGCAGGGGCCAAGTCCTTTGTTAAATGGGGTTCAGGATGAACTGTATATGGATGAGATGGCTGCTTTCTCCCAAGGAGTGAGTGGTTGAAAGGGAAGCACATAGCAAAGCACTCATTGCACCTTGCACATTCTCTGTAAAATTTCACTCTCCAGTTTCCTGTCTGTCTCCTGTGGAAACCTTTGGGACGGAATACAGGGATATTGCATGCCAATATGGTGAGTCAGGTGAGGACTTTTACCCTTTTTTCTAAGGTTTTAAGTTTATATTGCTTTCATTCTTATTTAAATTCTGTTTCTTATTTCGTTTCAGATAGTTTTTCATATTACCAAAAAAGTAACACTTACTGATAAAATGTCACACTTGCATGTATTTCCTAAGCAACATGTTCCTCTGTAAAAAAAATTAACTCCTTCTTAGTTAGCTCAAGTCTGGAGAGAGTCCTTATCCATAACTGATTGAGGAGATCAGCGAGCAAGGTTGCTGGAGTGGGTGATCCTCATTCCCTCATAATTTCAAGGGAGCTTGTAGGGACTCCCACTGCTGTCTCCTTGGTGGAAGACTGAAGTGAAAGAGCAGCTTTGCATATTACCTCTCCCCAAACCAGGCACATGCACCTCTGAGCACTACACAGAATTTGCTAGCTTTTCAGCTGCACAAAATAACAAAGTCAAAACCGGAAGTGAATTGTGATTTGTCTTTTTGTTCATAAAATGAAATGAGTATTCTACTGCCCTAAGATTTCATAGATTTCTATGCTAAATTAATAAAAAAGATTGTGTAGAGAATGTCCATTTTGCACCTGTAATAGAATTTTCTTGCATCAGCAGCAGCTCTGTCTGTTCCATGTAGGTGACAGGCTGACAAATGGAAAGATTATTTCTGTTCCTTCTTTCATTTGAGAGTCATAAATCTGAAAAATGCCGAATAGATTTTTTTCATGCATCTTATAAGATTTTATAGGGAGATCCAAGATGGCAGAGAGAGCACAGTTCCAGAATATAAATTAAGATTTGTACTGGTACCAGAAGCAGTCACTCAACATGATTTGACAGTATCTTTGTCAAATCGATATACAATGCTTTGCTGAACTAGTGGAGTAAGTGGATATGTCTGATAAAATAAACATTATGTTGTCCATGCCATTGACATGAATGCTTATTTAATGATTGTTTTGATTCAAAGTCAATTTTCATATTTATACTATTGCAAATCCTGCAGAAGCAATTGTGTCAGTCATGTGTATGACCTCATATTCCTTAGAGATGTAGATCTGCTCAGCTTTGTCTTGACGTTTTTTGCTACTATATCGATAGGAAATACTGTGATAATTTATATTCACCCTGCATAGGCAGACACAAAGCTTTATTCTTTCTCACTGGTGATACAAAGATCAAGCAAAGTGGATGTTGAGTTATTGGTCAGCTCAGGAGCTCTTTGTCACAAGGCATTTCAGTCTGTACTGCTCTGGAACCAGCTGATTTGGGGGGCAGTAATTACACCATGGACCTGCTCTTCCACAGGATTTTTTGTCTTGGTTTTTGATGCTGCAGTTCCAATAGAAAATTTTCCTCAGACACAGAGCTACTATATTTTAAGAAAACTATAGATCCTTCAGATCCTATAGATCCACATATCTGTGGCAATTCAAACGCAGTGAATTAAGTTGTATTTGTGCTTGTGAGCAGCTAGAGCCAGGGAAAATGTCACCCTTGGCCACAATCATACAGTCTTCAGGACACATTGGTGTCAGTAGAAACTGATCTCTTACATCACTGACACAATTAGATTGCAAAATCCTTGTTAAACCTGAAATGTCATATCTCATATATAATTTATCTGTTCTGTTGACATCCTAAACAAATTTTTAATGATAAACCTTTGCATTCATTCTATCCTTTTCTTCTCTTTTTCTTCTTTTTATTGCTATGCATATATACAAGCACAGGTGCTCTTTAGTCAATTGATATATGCAGATTATATAATCAGAGGGCACTTTAATATCACCTTTTAGTGCATGAAAGGACATATTACAATTAGAATTTGTGGTTGTCTGATTACCCCAAGAAAGTCCTTTTGTTCATGGTGTAAAAATGAAAGCCTGGTTGTGTCAGGTTCTGTTCTTTAACTGTGTGCTGATTTCTTCATCACTAAAAACCCTTCTTATTTCTGGTAGTGTAAGAGATACTGGTTGCTGCCTGAGCATGGGTGAGTCAAATATTTTTTTTTATGGAATTTTTTTAATAGATGCAACAAGACTGGTATATCTTTCTCACAGTTTTTGCTTCCACAGAGCCAAGCATGTCCCTTTCTACCTCAAATATCCTGAAACCTTTACTTTTCCTTTTCATCTTCACAGGCAACAAAAATTGCCTTTATGAGGGACCTATATGAAGACTGACCCCTCACGTCCGAGGCTTTGAGCAGGATTCAGGGTTTGTGCTTAAGTTTTGCACACAGAGTGAGCCACAATGTGTTTGAAAATATAAAACTATAAAATAACTGTTTTAACTTGAATGTAGAATGTCTGTTTCAGTTAGCATGGCTCCCTGGTCTTCTTTAATATATGAAAGACGAGCTTAAAGCAGAGAGGGCAAGCCTGGGTGAGTGGGCTGGTGTCTTCAAATGTGATGAGTGGGAGGTACAAAACTCGCCGTGTGCCTCCCCTCTGCCTCCTACTCCCTGTGTTCAACATCCATCTGCAGATGGGTAAAACAGGGAAGAAGCAAAGAGGTCGCTCTGTTCCTCCTCCATAGTGTGGCCGCCTTCATAGAATGATTCAGGGATTTATCCTTTTTCATGCATTCCACCCTCTGGCAGGCATCTTTCCTATGGAGGATGTCAGCAGCATTTCTACCTCCAGGAGGAAGAAGATAAAAATTGTAAATAACATTTTAGAGTTAACTATTTTTGGCTGTGTTGCATAGGCTGAAAGTCCTATTTTCTCCTTCAGAAATTTGTTTTGTATGATCTGACTGAGGCAAGTCAGGGAAAGAACACAAAAGACACAAAATCACAGACCAGTGATTTTGGGCCATGGCTGTTCATGGTTCTCATCTTGGCACACTCCCAGTTCTGGATACTTCATTGTTTGTGGGGTTTTTTGAGTAACTGTATCTCTACTGGCTGGTACCTCCACTTTCAAAATAAGCTTCCCATGCACAGGTTCCAGTTGCTCTTGCATGTTTTCTCCAGTTCAGCCTAGCCTGCCAGGTAGCACTGCTGCACTGATGTTTGGGCTTATACCATGCCACCCTCTGTTCCTGGTTAAAAACCTAGGCACACAAACCAGTAAAACCAGGTTTGTTTGAGCCTGATCTAAACTGTGGACTGTGCTTAATTTTTTAGTCTACTTATAGCCTCTGAATTGCTTCTTGGGCTCCCAGGGTCTTAGTTGAGAAGGAAGAATATGGTAAACAGTAATGGGCAAGAATATCTTAGAAAGCTTTCAGTCATTCATAACAATTTTTAACAGAGCACTTCACTATATTTCTGTTTACAAAACTGTAAACAACACTAAGGAGTTTCCCTCCTCCACCAAAGTGAATGTGAAGAGAGCAGCTCCTGTCATTTGGTGCTTCCTCTTGAGGCTGCAGCTTTGGTACGTAATGCTAAACAACTTAGTACAAGCAAATGTCAGGGAAAAGGCTACTACATTAAAAAACACACCTCCAGAAACAGAAACTGAAAAACATCTTGGTGCTTGGAGCAGATGATCTGATGCTCAGTGCTGTAGCAAGAAACCATTAATGAAGATAAACAGGATGATCCCAAGTAAGGATGGGAAAAGAGAATGGCAAATTCAAAACAAAACAAAAAGGGATTATTTTCTTAAATGCTCCATATGTAAACTGCTAAACTCATTGGCATACAATATTACTTTTTACAAGAGTATTTAGTGATAGGACAAGGGATAGTGACTTTAAAGAGGGTAGGTTAGGATGAGAAATTAGGAAGATATTCTTTACTTGTGGGAGTGGTGACACACTGTAGTAGGTTGACCAGGGAAGCTGTGGATGTGTGGAAGTGTTCAAGGCCAAGTTGGATGGGAGTCTGGGCAACCTGGTATAGTGGAAGGTGTCCCTGGCCAGGATAGGAGTGTTGGAGCTAGATGATCCTTAAAGTCCCTTCCAACCCAAACTTTTCAATGATTCTATGATTATGGAGACCAAAAGCTTATACTAATGAGACAAATTCTTGTTAAGTACCTTTCACGGAGCAGTCCCAAGCACAGAAGTGTCTGTATTTGTCATAAAGCTGGAGGCTGGTAGAGGAGTTCAGAAAATATCACTCACTTCTTTTCTTTTTTAAACTTCCCCTGAATCATCCACTGCACACCTCTGTCAAAGACAGGACATTTATCTAGATGGACCTTGGGACTGACCTAGTACAGCTAGTCATATGTTTTTGTTCCTACTACTGATGTATTTACCATCCTGATACATGATCAGATCTCTAGTTCTGATGTTCACAGTCCAAAAAGGAAACTGAAAATTAGAAGGCTGTAAGAATATTTTTAGTATTAGGAAACAAGTCAAATAGTAAGGAACCCTCTTTATTCTTCTTAATGAGGGCAGGGCTAAGAGACAGTTTGCTTATAGTCCAAAAGTATCTAACTGAAAAAGGCCAAACTCTTCAACAGAAAGAAGTCATGCATGATGGTAGGATTCATCTGGCTAAATATAGATGTCTGTACCTCAGCCAGTCCATCTAGAAGCTCTGTGCATCAATACAGATCTAAGCAATACTCTCAGTAGATTGTAAAGCACAATTCATCTCAGTCTAAAGGAGATGTCTAAAACGGGTTAGATGAATCACTCCCTTAAAGTTTCTATTTGTTCTACTGTCTGTGAAAGGCACCTAGTGTGACTGGCACAGTTGCAGACCACTACTGAAGTTGCTCAAAGTTGGTTAAGTTTTACTCTTAGTATCTGTGGACTGATTGGTAGAGATTAGGAAGAGTAGTACAGTATAGTGCTGCTCAGTGTGATTAGCAATTGGAATATATTATGAAGGACTGAGATGGTTCTTGTTTCAAAGACTTTTTAAAAAATAAGGCTATACTTTCTTTCCTAGAAAATACGCCCTAGAAACCTGGCTTTTGGCCTTGTGCCAGAGGACTCCTCTGACCCGTGTTGTACAGAAGATTGGACTATCAAATCATAATGATTCCTCCCAGTCTTAAAAATCTGTGCTTTCAATCACTGCTAATAAAGAGTGGCATGTTTTCAATTCCTTTCTAAGTGGGTCTTGATCAATACAGATGTGCCATTTACCTGCAAGGTTTCCCCCACGATTGTTTGCTGCTGCTGCTGCTGTGTTCATGTCAAAGGATGTAATGCTACAAACCAGCTGATGAATCTCAGGCATTCTGACATTTTCCCATCAGCACCAAAGGGTAGATTCTGCAGTGGCTCAGAGGGTGGTAGACTTCCCCCTAAGCACTCTGCTCCATGCTGTGCAGCCAGAAGTGAAGCTGCAGTGTACCACAGCCTTTTCTACCATATCATGGCAACATCCAGCCCTGTGTAGCCAAGTTTATTCTTATATCATTTAGTTTGCAATGAAAATGTCTGAATTTAAAGCTGGCAGTTTAAGGACCGTCTTTCTCTACTCAGTCTTTCCTGTCTCTGACAGGTTTATCTGTAGTACAGGATGCCATTATATCCATCAATGTCAGACAGAAAGAAAAGATAATGGTGTGAGCATGTCTATGGCATGAGTGTGTTCTATGCTGCCCTTGTTTTCATTAAGTACAATGGCAAGCAAATACATTAATTAATCTTTGTGTTCAGAAATATAGTTTTATTTTGTATTGCTGACATTTAGGATGACTAACTAGGACTTGCACACAGTAGCTGTGTTTTTGGGGTAGCTGGTGTGAAATCATGTTGTGAGTCAATACACATCAAAACCACTTTTGACTGGCCTGAATACTTTACCAACTAAAAAGTTCTCTACTAATTTTGTCAAATCTATGACATGCATTATAGCTCCTGATACTGTCTCTTTGTTATTATTGCTGTTATAAGAAATTCTGCATGTTTAGTGTTTATTAAAGGACTGATCAAGGATGACATGGGGGAAGGGGATGTTGAAGAATGTTATAACACCAGAACAATCTGTTTTTCATGGGCTGAACAGTGATCAGTATCACTGGTAATAATCACTGTTGTCTCATCTGATTTGTTTTCATCTCACAAGTGAGCACAGCTGGAAAAGCTATACCTGAAAGGCTTCAATTCATGGTTCCTAAAGCTGGATCTTCAGCTGCAGGTGCTCAGACATCTCTAAGGTACTATCAGCAAGCCCAGTCATAAATCACAGAGACTTGCTGTTTACCACTATGACTGATCTCCAAAAATAGGATCAATGCAGCTCATTCCTGAAACCTGAAAACAAGTGTATATATATATAAGAGAAAGTGTCGAGAAAGACAATTTTAAAAAGAAGGTCAAACTTTAATTCACCTTGGTTCCCAGAAACATTCCTTTAAGCCTCCTGATGAGAATAACTTCACAGCCTGTGTAGATTGCATTACGCCTACTCTTAAACTGAGTCCTTTAAAGATAGTTACTGACTCATTTTTATTCTAAAAATCTTTACTGTGGTGACATTCCTTCTTATCCAATAAGGTAAATGCAGATGAATTAAATGTAGTTTTCAACGGTATTTTTGCTGCTAGGAGGCTCACACCATGTTTTGCCCCAATTTGGGGCAATGGAGGAGAATTTTTTGCACTGTTCCAGGAGAGGCTTGGAGAAGAGGGAGCACTTTGAGGCAGTAATGCATGGAGCAGTCTGTATTTGCTAGCACGGAGAACTGCCTTGTTGTGGGGAAAAGGCAAAATTAAAGCTTCTGCCAATGTAATTCCTTTCTCTTTGCACAAAGTAAAGTCATTACTCTGCAAAGAAAGATCGCTCTCCCTCTCACAATCTGGTCTTTAACTCCAGCATCCAGTACTGAGGCATAGGAGGAATTTTCACAGCCTTTGGCTTCTCTTTGCTGTGTGCCAGCTGAACCACAATTTGTTCCTTCCTGAATACATCCTGCAACTGAAGGAGCAGACTGTGCAATCAGCATACTCATATAAGGTGAGTTTAAAGATCCTTCCAGCCCGCTATCCTGTTTCTGAGAGTGGACAGCAGCAGATGTTCTGGGAAGAAGTAAGATAAAGGCAAGCTACAGTGACACTTTCATGGTGTCTTTGCCTTGATTCCAGGGTTTTGTGCTTCATGTATTTCCTCAGCTAGAGCCAAATTCTGCCCAACATTTTCTTCAGGAAACTTTTGCAATCAATACTGTATGTTGTTGTTCCTGCAATTGATCCTCAAGGCAGTGATTCCACCGCAAATCCAAACTATGTACCATTCATCTGTTGAATTACATTCTCCACCAGATGCAACAGAATAAGGCTTGCTCCTGGCAGGTTGCCTCTTTTTCCCTGGCACAACTTGAAACAGGAATCTCAATAAATGGTTAGGCAAACCCTCCTCTCTGACAGGACTCACCAACAGCCTATTTATATAACTCTGCTGACTTTCCTGGAGCTGGACTACATTTTCAGGGGACTCTGTGTTATGTTTAAAAGGTGAGATAGAACAAAAGTTTTTGCACCTGTGACAGTTTTAGAGTAGGACTGTGCAGGCATGGCTTGGTAGATGGGCAAAGGAAACATTCACACAATATTCTGGTGCCAACTTGAGCATTCAGCAGTCTTCTGTAGCCAAGAGAAGAGAAGGCATGTGCCTCAGCGCTACAATTATCCCAGAGAGATCAGCAGCCTTGTCTAGTTGCTGAATTTGGAATACATGAAGAACCTTCCCATTACTCCAACATTTTCCAGTTATAAATTTAGTTTTAAACATAAAACTAAGTGACTAGATCTCTGACAATCTGTGGTGGCCCAGCATCTTGCCCTGCAGCAGTTTCAAGTCTGGCAAGAACAACAGAACTTTTAGAAATAAAAGCTGTGACTGATTTTCTAGTTAACTTAATTTATTGTAATTAGCTTTACTTAATTATACATACAGCTGTTCTGCACCCTCAACATAGCCCAGGGGACTGTTTAAAATGCTTAAGTCTAAATGTCATGTTTTAGCACAATATAGAGCACAGTATTGTTTTTCTCAGGATCTGGTGGGAAGGAAGGGCATCCAGCAGCCCATCTTTCTTTCCTTTCACATTCTCCATACACTCTCAGCACATTCTCTCCCACTCCTATTTTTTCTTGCAAGGAAGAGATGTCTTCTCCTCTGCTGTACCTGACCTGCACTTGCTCAGTGCACCAAAGGGTTGTGGAGCTCACCACCTTTGCCCCTGCGTGGGGCACACGCTGTCCTCAGTAAGTCTCACCTGGTCTTGCCAGGGGAGGAATACACCTCAAAGACAATTGTAACCTTGAATTTTCTGCAGCCTTTACACCACTGGGATATAGAGATGTTCTTTGTTCCTTATCACAGATAAACGGTGGAAATATTTATGATATTGAATCCCATGTTACAAATCTCGTGAGAAGACCTTCTTTAAAGTAAAGCTTCATAAGGACTTTTTCCACCCTGTTCACAAAGCATTCCTATGCCCCTAAAAGTGTTCAATAAATTCTTTTTCTAAATCACCTCAGCACAAAAGGCAGCACAATTTCAGCAAATCAAGCATTTACTCACATAAACAATCAGCTGGACTCTTCCACTAGGTTTGTATTGTTTATTGAAAGTAGTAATGACGATAGTTGAGATAAATAGGAATTTTAATCTGCTTTTCTATCAGATGAGACTATGCAAGGTCACCTTCACTGCGGTTCAGATACTTGCATGTGCACATTCGCAACACAGATAAATAGAGCTGTCCAATTTTGTTTGTATTGTCATTCCACTTAAAATAATATGTTTTCATTCTTTTCCCCTTACTAATCCAACAGAGTTTTATATCCTTATCAGCTCCTTCCTGTTTTGTCAAACTTTTGCAAGGAAGATGTAGAAGGTGCTGGAGCATCTTGGGGATAATTACTCTTCAACTAATTTGAAGCAGTAATGATGGTATTCTAGATTTTTATGGAGCAAATGTTTTATGTTTTATTAACTGCATTTGTTCTTTCCTTTGGTATTTTTCCTGATGTCTAATAGCCTTCCAGGTCTACTGTCTAAACTACTCCTTTGCTGTATATCTTGTACCCCAAAAGATAGGCTTTATGATAGCACTCTAAAGTCCAGATGCTGCCCTTTGGAGAAGGAAAGTATTTATGAAGAAAACCTTAGTCAGAAGCGTGTTCAGTTCTTGTGATGGGGAATGTCTGGCAGATTGTGCCCTTTCACAGACTCAATGTATAGAATCTGTTTGTCTAACACAATCATGGCTTGTACAACAATTCTATCCAGGTACCTCAGAAAGTCTAACAGGTATAATCAACAAAAATCCCTATACCTTTTCTCTATACTCATCTACCTCTTCCTCCTCCCTTTCGTTAACCTCCTCTTCACTGCCAAGAGTGTGGGAGTTTTGACCAAATAATTGGGTAATATTGTTTTGTGTTGCAAACATCACATCAAAGGTTTGAGGCAGAGAGGGTGAGCTGGTGGTGAGCCGAGTGGTGTCCTGGAAGCTGTCTTGGGGTAGTATAAGGGTGGGACTGCGGCAGAGCTGGTATCTCCCTCAAGCTGTAACTTCTTAGGCAAACTAAGGCATATTTAAAGTGAAGGTCAAATTGTGCTCTCCTAATGAAGTGTTGATTGTTTCTTGTATACCTTGCATAAAAAAACCCATAGCTCTGCACAACAGATGGAAGGCCAGTTGCCCTGCTGTGCCCCTGTGAGTCCCTGTTTTGCAAACAAACAAAACACAGAGGCAGATACATTCCTGACCTCTAATCACAACACTTTCCAACTATTTAGAGAGGTTGAGGATGCAGGCAATACTATTTTCCATGGGTTTGGTTGATGTTTTGTCACAGATAGGAGTCTTGGAGTCAAACAGGACCAGACTTAGCTTCTAGAGGGTTTCTGGCACAGAAATTTTTGGTCGGACTGTGTAACTCTTGTGATCATGCATGAATATTTATGGGCTTCTTACTTCAGGGATATCTTTGTGCAATTCCTTCTTTAAAAAGCTGTTGAAAATTGCTGTTATTTCTGACAATGAAATGTATTTTTTTTCCCTGTCTCCCTTTGCTACCCATAGAAAACCAGAGGTTTGTGAAGCTTAAGGTGTGGCATGTGTCTCACACGGTAGTGTTAAACACCATGCTCTGCTTCTGTGGCTCTCAAAGCCCCCACTAAACCTCTCAGTGTTCTTATCATCATTTTCATATGTGAAACACAGAGAAGTCTTTAATTGCAAGGGTTACCAAGTGATTAAGTGGCAATCTCAAAATGGCACCCAGAAAGACCTTGACCACCTCCTGTAAAGGCCCAAATGAAAAATTTGAGAGAAGAATAGTTAAAGTTTCATAGAAGTTAGAATCCTCTTCCTCTAAGTGTAATAATTCAAACACTCTGAGAAGAGTCCTGTCCCTGTTGCTGTAGCCAAATTTGTTCTGGACCCTCGCACATACTCTTTTCTTGGTGTCTGCACCAACTCTCAGGGGACAATCTCCTCCTTTTCAACGTTCTTAAATATTCAAGTGCCCAGGACTGTGGCAAGAGAAGCCCAGAGTCACCAAAAAAAACAGAAGTAGGAGAGAAATTTTTCACTGAAAATAAGAGCAGCTCGTTAGCAATGTATTAACTCACACTTGTAAATTTACATCTGACATTTGACTGTCACCTCGTTCTGGACACCACTTTTGTATTTATTTACCATATTACATCTTCTGGTACTTAAAGAGTAAGGCTCAAATTCACAAAGGGGCTGAGGGACGGGTGCTGATACAAGAGACAGTTGCTATTGCCTAAGATATCAAGATCCAGCAGTACAATTCCCAGAGCAAACTGGAGGTTAGGATTTAAAGTCATGATGCCCAACATATCCAGCTGGTTGGTAGGGAGTTATGCAGAAATGCTGAGAGAACTGCTTTGGGATTTACAGTCCAGGAGCCCTCCCTGAACAAAGTTGTCCCTTGAATATATGCATCTATCTTAGTATTTTCTTGGGAAAGATAATGGTAGGGAAAGAAGAGGTGTGACAGGTGCCACAGACTTATTACCCATAATGACTCAGTGCACCTAAGCAGATCATGCAGCACTAGAGCTAATTTTGGCATTTTTATTTAATTTTTGGAATCATGTGTTCCATATCTTTACTGATGATTCCCAATGCTTTCAAAATAGGGGGGAAAAACCCCCAAACAACACAATCCTCAACCCCCCATAGCCTCAACCCAAACAGTAAGGTATACAGCGATGTTCCTTGGTAGATTTTCAAATTGGCTGTTATGCCAGTCAGAAATGTATAACCCTGAAGCTGGAAAAAAAATAGTCATATAATTTTGCTACATTCTTTTAAGCTTAAATGCCTAAATCAGTGTTGGCTTCCTGTAATACTAAAAGACACAAATACGTTTTTAAATCACAAAATAGGCAGATACTGAAGGAAAACTCTAGACCCAATGCACAAGTATCTAGTGACTGTTTTCCTTTAGTGGACTTTACAAAACCTGTTGGACAAACACAATCCTAACTAAATAATGCTGATTCTACTTCTTCCCAAGAAGAAATAATTGAAAAGAATCAAATGATAAATGAAATGAATGGTGCCCCATCAAAGCAAATGGTGATAAATAGAAACACCTTAGTGCTGCCAGCACTCACACTAATGTGAACTGGTCAGTAGAATTTATAATTATTTTTTTTACCTTTTGCAGGCTGGTTCTTTGTGCTGAATCTGATGTTAAAGTGATAAATTAGAAAGAGGGAGGTTGTCTAATGAGCAAGTAGGCAGCAATATATCAAAACACCCCAAACAAGTCTAGGCTTCTACCAATCTCTAGGGTTTTTTTGGTGTTCCTTTTAGGAGAGAAAAGCATGCTCATTCTGAAGCTGCAGCCAAAAACATATAAATATTTTATATTATTTTCCATATAGGTGCATATGTAGATAGGCAGACAAATACGCATGTCATCTTCCAATATGTGTAAAAGTCTGCAAGACTGGCAGGACAATCTCTACTCTTGATCAGTGGAAGACTTTGCAGTTACTTGCCTATGAGTGTTTAAACATGCAACAATACATCTGCATTTCTGAAAGTGAAGCCCTTCATGTTGTACTAGAAATATAAGTCACTTAAGTCAATGGGGAAATGCTCGTTTAATTCCATGAATATTCAATCAAATGCATAATTTTCTTACTTCTAAGGTTGGATGTAGTTCCTCTAAGGAATATATTTAATCACTGGCAAAGCGACTCTTTAAATGCCTTCATTATTCCATTCAGAAAGAGTTAATGAATAAAGAGAAGAAATTATATCTTTGTACTAAAAAGATTCAGAAATGTTGAAAATTTAAAACATACAAATAACAGAAATCAAAATATTGAGAATTTTCATGAAGCAATAACATGGATGAAATTGTCATTTCTATAGTTTCAAATATTTCATTTTGCTTCCAACTTCTATGTTTTAAGTAACTTAGATGTCAGTATAGAAGTAATTTCGAACTGAAAATACAACATATTCTTTTCTTAGAATAGTAACATCGGAAGTTTTGTGCTGTTTATGTAAATATTCTTTTCTTTTAGTAGGTTAAAATACAGACCTTTTCCCATATTTTTCTTTAAACATTTTTCAGCAAGAAAGCTCTTTAACAATAAATTAACTACTTATTCTGTAGCAAATCCCTCACAGCCAGGAAAACTAGCAGCATTTTCCCTTTTTTTCTCCTATTCATGGATAAGTTTACTCAAATTGTCTCCAATGTTGAATGATGTATCACATACAAGTCTGGGCATAATCTTCTCTGCTAGTTGTTTGCTGAAGACAACCTGATGAAGATGATGGTTTACCTCTGTGCTTTCACCTCAGCATTTTGCTCACCATCAGAAAGAGATAAACCAGAGGTTTGATATCCAGCCTTTTTTTCCAAGGTCTGTGAATATCTACAGGAAAATCATTAAAAGCAGAAAAAAAAAATTATTAAATTCTGACTCCCTGTCCTAGAAATGCTGCTCTGAGGCAAAGCCTGTCTTTGCTCTTTCAATTTTGTGTTTGGTTTTGTCGCTTTTCTTGATGGTGTTCCGATATTTTTCTGATTTTTTGCTCTGTTTGGCTATCATGGGAGAACTCAGCTCTTTCTTCATTTTCACTCTCATCCTAGAGGACATGTATACCAGACCACCTTCCTCAAGCTGTCTGGAAGGCTTCTCTTTGCCATCCCCTCAGCCTAGTGCAAGGGCACTTGCTAGTGTCTGAGAGCATTTTTGGCAGATAGTATGCAGCAGACAGCTGTGAAGGTAAACTTATGATGAAAACCTCTGAGAAATGGAAGATAACCTCCTGTGGCTGCAATGTACCTTCTTCTTATATCTCACAGACTAAAAATAGGCTTTTGTGTTTGTCTACAATTTGTATTTTTATTTTCTGTGGGTTTCCTATTAATAATGGACAATAAACTAATTTAAAAAAAAAGCCTCTCTGTGTGCTTTGACTCCCTTATAGCTGAGTTAGCAACTCTGGCTACATGCTGAGATGACTGGTAGAGCTGCAGACCCTTATTGCAAAGGTCTGCATTATATTTTTTCCATCACTAGCAGTGAACAGCTTTTCCTTCTTTTAAAGCTTCTAGGTAATAATCTTGTTATTCCAAACTCATGGAAAGGGAAAGACATTCAAACAGACACCAGATGATAGCCTCAGTGAATCCTGCATTTAAAAAAATTCTGACTTTTTTTCTGTTCCAATTAAAAAAAAATCCCTTAAAAATTCCTTTAAAACTTCACTTGCTGCATCCAAATTTCACTTGTGCCTCCAACCTCACATTTTGTGCTTCTCCTCAGTTACCGCAGGTACTGAGAGCCTTGCAGGATTCCTAGGAGTTTGAGAAATACTGCCATTTTAGCCACAAAAGCCTGAGTCTCATACACTAAAAGTACCATGATTTACCTGCCTTCAAAATTGGTTAAAATGCCTCTGATTTATTCGTGGTCATATAGAAAATCTTTGGAGAAGCTGAGACGTAAACCTGGAACATTTAGTGTAACATGGTCTTGTGAATGGCTGAGTGCAGCTTACTGTCTGGCCAGATGACTTCAGATCTTAAAGATCAGCAACTCTTGTAAGGCTTTTTCTGGTTTTAGGAGGAGAGGGACCAAAAATATGGACTTATTCATATCTGGAAGGGGAATAACCTACACTTTGGATAGCATGAGGGAGCAGCCTACCACAAAGCAAGGACTGCACCCATGGAGAGTGCAATCAGTAATAACGTAATGAGCTTTTGGATTTCTTAGGTACCATAAATTGGTTTTAGCCATTGAGATACTGCAGTATTAGATACAGTGGGTCTGAAAACTTAATACTAAATGTTTTTCAGTTTCTGAGAGAAATAAAACAACCAATAAGTGGTGCAAGATTTTATATTGATCACTCTCCCCTATTTCAAATGTTTTCCTCATACTTGCAGTTTGCCCTATGCAAATCTAGCTTATTCACATGGTTCTCATTAGCATTTCATGTCTTCGAGAATCCACACATGAAATTACTTCCTTTTCTCCAGCTGAACCAGAGCAAAAACTTGCATTCAATTAGTGCTAGTGTATTTGCCACTTAAAACTAAAGTGCTCTGTTTTGCTGAGTTGAGTCATCACTAAAGGGTATGCAACATCCATCTTGTAACCAACTGTAGTCAGACCCTTTAATTAATGGCTTGGGATTCTGCTTTGTCTTTTAAAAGGATAAAATCTAATTGCAGTTCAGATTAGGCTGTCTAATGAACATGACCACAAAGCAATTGATCAAAACTAATAGGGAGAATAGTTATGCCGACGTTAAGTAAACCTCTTGTTTGTTTTGCATATGAAACCCAAGGAAGTATTGCAAACATTATTGATTAATTATTTGCTTCACTGGAATTTCAGTCAAATACTTTGCTGTGGTTCAAAGACAGAAACTCTAAGCCCTATCTTTCTAGTACTAGGAATATTGCTTTGTCATCTTCCATTTAGTATAATATAACAAAGATGCTTCTGAGAACCTTTTGACATAGCAAATCTAATTTTAATTTACCACACATTGGGAGAGATGCTGGAGCTGAGTAAGGCAGCCTGATCTGCTCCCTGTATAACAACCAGAGCAACTCAAAAGAGGTGCAGAGTGATAGTAGGAGGTGACTCTCAGAAGAGAGTTATGGAGAACCCATTTGCTGACCTGATGCATGCTCCAGAGAGGTGTGATGCTTACCAGGTGTTCGTATCAGGAATGCCATCAGAAACTACCAAGCTTCTTACAGTCCACTGACTGTTATCTGCTGCTGTTACCTGTTTTTTCACGTGGGCACCAGTGATACAGCCAGGAGAAGCCTGAGGAGTAGCAAGGATTTGCAAAGCACTGGGAGGAGTGGTAAGGAACTCCAGAGTGCAGGTGGTTTTTCATCAGTCCTCCTGGTCAAAGGGAAGGGATTTGAAAGAGCCAGTTGAATGTGACAAATCAACAGGACTGGTGCCACAGCCAAGGGTTTGACTACTTCAGACCGTGGGACTGTCACTGAGAAACCTGGTCTGCTGGGGGCTGATGGGGTCTGTCTGTCAGAGAAGGGGAAGAGCATCTTCAGCTGTGGGCTTTAAACCAGGAAACCTCAATCCATCCCACTCCCATGAGTGTGATGCCAGTTCCTGCAAGAGATGCCCAGAGCCTACTGAAGGATCACACATCAGCAGGAGGGCACCTGGAAAGCAGCCCAAAGGAATTCCAGCCAGTAAGTCAGCTTCAGCAGGGTGGGGGGAGGGGGGAGGGCGGCGTGAGCAGGGGCAACTTAAATGCCTCTGTGCAAATGCACAAAGCATGGGCAATAACCAAGAGGAATTAGAGCCATGCACATGCCTGCAGGGCCATAGCCTTACTGGCATTGTGCAGGTGTGGTGTGCTGGCTCCTATGACCACAGTGTTGGAATGGATGGATACAGGCTCTTTAAGAAGGACAGGTAGGGAGACAAGGAGAGGGTATCACCCTCTGTATCAATGACCAGCTGGAGCGCATGGAGCTCTGCCTGGAGATGGAGAGAACTGGGCCAGGATTAAAGAGAGGGCAGGGACTGGTGACATTATAGTGGGAGGGCAGGGATAGGTGACCTTATAGCAGGAGTCTCCTACAGGCCACCTGACCAGGAAGACAGAGCAGATGAGACAGATTGGAGCAGCCTTGCATTCAGAAGCCTTGGATCTCATGGGGGTCTTCAACCACCCCGTTATTAGGAAGAAATTCTTTACTGTGATGGTGGTGAGACACTGGAACAGGTTGTCTAGAAAGTGGCTACCCCATCCCTGGAAGTGTTCAAGGCCAGGTTGGATGGGAATTTGAGCAATGTGGTCTAGTGGAAGTTGTCCCTGCCCACAACAGGGTGTCGGAACTAGATGGTCCCTCCCAACTCAAATCATTCTACGATTCTATGATTTTAACTTTTGCGCAGGAGTATTCTAGACGTTTATGTTCACACATGAAAATAAAACAACCCCCAATTTTCTCCTACAGAATGTTTTGTTTTTATTATTGAAAATAAGTCTTTTGTCCTAATTAGACAGAGTTGGAGATCAAAAGATAAGCTTTATATTTTTTCATTATGTTCATGGTATACTCGTAGGCAAGAATTAGGTCACAGCATGAAATTCATGCTCCAAATGCACAGCAAATTTTTCAAATTTACATAATGTAGCAATATATCTTCAAAGTACTTTCCTCTTGATCTTTAGTTAGAAATGATTTCTGTTACCTGAGCAAGGGTTTCAAGATAATGCCCTGTACAAAGATCATAAAAGATTAACTTGTATATTCAGATACAAGACGCTCATATTTGGATACATTTGGATTTGCAAACAAAAGTCCAAGTTTCTTTTACTTTTTTTTTTCTTGTGATGTGAGATAAATTTCTTAAATATTAGGCAATTTTCTCAGGATCATTATTTATGAGTATTTTTATGGGAAGGTCAGTTTAAGAATATCACAGAATCTTTGAAATTAGAAAAATTTCTTGAAATTTTATGCTAGAGATGTGGCACATTTCTTAAGATTAAGGAAAAACTATAAAAAGAAGCAAAATATGATAAAAGAAAGTTTACTAGACTAAACATAGGTAGAATGAATTGAAATAATTTCCACAGAATCACAGAATTATGGGAAGGCACCTCTGGAGATGGACTAGTCCAACCTCCTGCTCAGAGCAGGGTTAATTACAGCAGGTTGCTCAGGGCCATGTTCAGTCAGATTTTAAGTGTCTCTAGGGATGAAGATGACATAGCAATCTGAGAAGCCTGTGCCAGTGTTTGACCACTTGCAGAATAAAAATTAATTTTTTCTTACGTCTAAGCAGCATTTCTTGTATTTCTGTTTGTGTGTATTGCCCCTTGTCCTGTCACTGAGGGCCACTGGGACGACTGTAGCTTAATGTTATCTTCTTTACTCCTTCTCTTCAGCTATTTATACACTTGGATAGTACCCCCCAGACCTTTGTCTTCTCCAGGGTGCATGGCTCCAGCCTCTCCTTATGTGTCAGATGCTTCAACCTCTCCAGCATTGCTGTGGCCCTTCTCTGGACCCTCTGTAGTGTGTCCATGTCTCTCTCGTCCTGGGAAGCCCAGGACTAGACACAGCTCTGCAGAGCTGTCTCACCAGGGCTGAGTAGAGAGGGGGGAGCATCTTCCTTCACCTGCTTGCAATGCTTTTTCTGAACCTGCCTTGGACCCTGTGAGCAAATTTTGCCTAACTTTCAACATCAGCAAAGCAAATACCTAACCTAGCTACCCAAAGGTGTCTTTGTAATCAATGGAGAGAAATAGGATCATTTATTGGAAGTAGTATCCTTGAATTGTATCTTTTTATTTATAGTAAAAGGAATTTAAATTACTCAGATTAGAATTATAACACCAAATAAAAAACACTCGACCACAATCACAACTTAGAATTTATGAAGCTTAACGCAACAAAGGGGTTTGCTCTGTCAAAGCACTTGGCAGCTATTTCCATCTAATCATATCTGGGACTTAAACTGAATTTTCTGTGGTCACAACTTACAAAAGATTACTTTTGCTTGGAAACATGATCAGAGAAAAAGAAAGTACTCAGCTTTCACAGAAGAACCTATCCACCAGAGCATTCACTCAGAGGGTGGAAGAAAGACAGGTTCAAAGCTCTAGTCCCTACTCGCCATAAAAGTATTTGAATGACTACCATATAACCTAGTAGAGCGGAGTATTTTGCAATGTGTTAAAGTCAAATGACAGTAAAGAAAAAAGAAGGAAAATTCACAAGGTCAGTTAGACATCCTGACTTTCTAGCTTTTGATAGGCATGAACAGGAAGTTTGTTGGCATACAACACACTTGCATAGGGAATCAGATCCCTCAAACATGACTGCCAGTGGCTGTCTGGTGGTGACAGGAGTCTCTGCTGGAGGAGTCTTTGCAGCAATGTCTTTGGCTGGGTTGACATTCCCAGAGCTGCTGCTCTGCTCAGTTCTAACCTGCTTGGCTCATGGTCCTACATGACCACCTCCAGCACATAATTAACTACATATAAAACAACTCTTAAATATCTTAACTACATATTAAAAAATGAGTTATGTGAACATTTCTGTAGCTGCAGTAACAGTTTCATCTGTTAAGAAGTGTCTTATCTATGCACACATACGAGTTCTACAGCAGAAACAGCCTGGGCAGCTCTAGGACATTCCAATCAGGATACTAATCAACACATTTGAGCATACAAATTGTTGCCTGGGGAGAATCTCCATCATTGCCTGAAATTCCCATCTGGAGAGCTCCTGTCACAATCAGTCAAACACTTTGCTGTGGAGGGATAATGTTGAACACCCATTTCAAACCAGTCCACTCTCTCAAAACAGCCCATTATCTCACTGAGGGGTCCAGAATTTCCAGTTTCCTCCCTGGGGCATGCATTTCTGGAGCACAATGACTCATTCCAGTAGGAGCAACTGGGCAGTTCCCATTGTGCCTGATTCACAGCTTGCTTTCAGAGAAGTCTTCTGCAAAGTAGTCTATCTAGATTTGAGCATTACTGGACACTACAGAATTCCAATGTAAGACAAATCCATGGGAAATAACACTTATTAGTAATTTTGCTTTTAGAGATTTTTTTTTTTTAATTCTACAGCATTTTACAACCAGCTTTCTATCTTAATGTCTCCTTCACCTATTTATACAGAAATGTGTTGCTCTGAAATGTAGAAATTTCTACAGAAATGCCAGAAATAGATACATGCCATGAAAACCTCCACATAGCTTATATCTATAGTTCCAACAACGAGAGGAATCAATATATTTCTCAGAAATATTCCTATGAGGGAAAAAGGAGGAATTTCCTCTTATTTTGTGTACAAACCAATGTAGAAGTACTATTTTTTAAAATTATGTAGAAGCTGCAATGAAATTGAAAAGGAAGTCTGCAAACGAAATGTAGGAATCAATGCTTTAGTAGGAATTTCAAGGGGTTTTGCTTTCATAAATAACTATATCAGATTTTGAAGCCAAACTGATTCATTGATAAGAGGGAAAAAGTAATGTTAAAACTTAAGACTCTCTGCTATACTGAGGAGGAGATAAGAGAGATGACAATGTGCGATACAGATTTTTTCCTACATATACATGAAATACATACTTCATTAAAATCACTGCAGAAAGCCAACCTATGCAAAGGGAGTCAGAAAATAACATATCTTCCTTTTATGCACAAAAATGCTAGTCTCCAAAATATAAGATCCCAAAATATAAGTAATGAATCAGCATAATATGAATAGAATCACAGAATTGTTTCGGTTGGAAGAGACCTTTAAAATCATCGACTCCACCTGTTAACCCAGCACTGCCAGGCCCACCACTAAACTATGTCCCTCAGTGCCACATGTACACGTCTTTTTAATTCCTCCAGGGATGGTAACTCAAATGCTCCCCTGGGCAGCCTGTTCCAGTGCTTGACAAGCCTTTCTGTGAAAACATTTTTCATAATATCTAAATGAACCTCCCCTTGTGCAAACTAAGGCCTTTTCCTCTCGTCCTGTCACTTGTTACCCATGAGACGAGACTGACCCCCACCCGGCTACAAGGTCCTTTCAGGACTGTAGTAGGTTTTAGTTGTAGAGAGCCATAAGGTCCCCCTGAGACTCATTTTGCCCAGACTAAAAACTCTCAACTCCCTCAGCTGCCCCTCATAAGACTTATGCTCCAGACCCTTCCCCAGCTCCATTGCCCTTCTTTGGACTCTCTCCAGCACCTCAATGTCTTTCTTGCAGTGATGGGCCCAGAACTGGACATAGCACTCGAGGTGTGGCCTCACCAGTGCTGAGTACAGGGGGACGATCGCTGCCCTGGTCCTGCTGGACACACTATTGCTCATACAGGCCAGGACTGGCCTTCCTGGCCACGTGGGCAGAGCTGGCTCATGTTTGGCTGCTGTTGACCAGCACCTCCAGGTCCTTTTCTGCTAGGCATCTTTCCAGACACTTCCCCCAGCCTGTAGCGCTGCCTGGGGTTGCTGTGACCCAAGGGTGGGACCCGGCACCTGGTCTTGTTGAATTTCATACAGCTGGCCTTGGCCCATCGATCCACCCTGTCCAGATCCCTCTGCAGAGCCTTCCTGACCTCCAGCAGATCAACACTCCTGCCCAGTCAATTAGATGCAGGGCTGATTAGGCTTATTATACTAGCCACCAGGCACAATATTTTCACACTTTTGTGAACACCTTCAAAACCACCAGTTGGATCCATTCTGACACAAATATACTGCGCATTGAGTTTAAAACATTTCCACTAAAAGAACGTGTCTTAGTGATTTCAGATGAAAATCAGGAGTATTACCTTTAATATTACCACATTTGAAAGTGAACTTGCTTTCAGACTCTTTTGAAGGAATGAGGTCTGCTAGCATTCACAAATGGCCCAAGAGAAAGGTAACATATTAAATGAATAATTTTGAACTCAGTAGGAGGTTTTATTTCAAATGTGTCGTAAGCCTAAGATACTAAGCTTCCAACAATTAAAAAAATACTTCCATATTCCAATTAACATTCTAAACTTTACTTTCAGGAAAATTCTAGTTTTAAAACATTCTTATAAAGTAGTCTGCAAATACATAAGAGGAATTTACAAGGAATTTCACTTTTCAGTATAATGCATAGCATGATAGAGTTGCAAGAGTTCTTAAGACTGGGGGACTGGAGAAGTTAAAACCAGGATAGAATGCATCATTTAGGGGATAGAATTTCCCAAGTCAGAAGACTGTTCAAGTTGAGGTGGAATCTGCCTGACGGAAAATATTTAGCTTTTCCTTCCCAATCCCTAGCATCAAGAGTCATAATAAAAGAACTCTTATAACTTCGTAACAGAGATGAGTCTGGCACTCTGCTAGCTATTGAGATGTCCACAGGACACTAGAATAACATCAGACTCTGACTAATAATTTGCTGCTGTGACATTTGTGCACCTGGGAATGCATTGCTAAGTTTCCATAATTGTGAAATACCTTCTTGTTTTGTATATGGGTCAGTGTGTTCAACACAGCAGCGATTCAGACTTTCAATGCTCCATGATTCACTATTGCCTGCTATTTGTTCCATCCCCATCTCAATAATAATTGTTGTAGGTATTAAAAAAATACATTGTTGTAACTTTCAGCAAACGATCAGAGTCAAATCATTTTGCTGACAAAAAGTGATATTGCTTATATGAGGCTCTCAGATACTTGAAGGTGGAGTAAGAAGAATAAGATTAGAATCTAACAGAGATTTGATCGCTGTCATCTCAACAACAAGATGTTGACAGCTAGAATAAATAACTTCTCAGGAGCAACTTGTTAAACTGGGTTAAAAGAGGATCTGTAATGATGTGGCCTGCTTTAATACCTCCTGCCAATCAGATTATATTTTATTACTCAGCTGAACTGTACAGCATGATTCAGTTTGTGTGAAACTAGAGGGTGTCACAAGATACAGACACTCATATTTCCTGAAAGCAATTTGGCAGAAAATGTGGATAAAAACAACAGCATGCTGGTGTCAGAAGAAAAGACAAAGGGCTTCATGAGAGTTATTTAGGGTTAGCAGAGTGCTGGTCTAAGGCAAAGTGGCCACACTCTGCCATCTAAAAAATGTTCTCTGTGCTTCTGTGGCACACATCAGGAAAATCTCTGAAAGTAGTACATATACATCAGCTCATATTACCATTAAATGTCCTTGAGAGTAAGTTATGGGGCACCATCAGCCTCTTCAAGCAAGTAAAAGTCCTTCCTGAAATATTATGAGTGGAAAAACTTCAACTACCAAATTTAAACCCACCTAAATGGTAAACAAGAAATTAATAGTGTTGCTCAGAAAAGGGCTGTAGAGCAGAATAGGCATGAAAATTTCACAGCAATAGTAGTACTAGTGTCCTGAACAAATTACGTTGTATCTTGTAGTTTAGAACATTACACCTATTTTATAAACTGACAGAGCATATAGATAAAAGGAGCTACTAGTTTTTAAGCAATCTTTTGATATGCAGCACCCTCTATTTGCAAAGATATACATTATAGTCAATGTACCTTACTTTCTTTGCTGGTAGCTGGGTACAAAGACATTCTGCAAGAGTTTTCTCTGGCTTTTGGATTGCTGTATCACTCCTCTGTGTTCTCTGTCAAACAAGCTTGTAAGTATGGGGAGATCAGAACTAAATGCAGACTTTCATGGTTATCCTTACTGATATTAGGTTTAAAAGAAAAATCAACACTCTCCTTTTAGTCAGTGTCACCTCTTTAAGAGGAGATATTTGGCCATTCTGACTCAGCATCTTTCTGACTTGGGACCCCAATAAAAGACCCACAAGTTAAAGCCGGAGGAGAAAGTACCTTCCCTTTCTGGAACAGACTGGTGCTCAGACACTTTCTGGGGAAGCAAAAGATTAACTTCTGGGCAATGTGAGAGGCTCAAATCCAATTTTTCCCATTTTTTTTAGAAACTGTCCTTCTGAGCTCTTCATAGTCTAATCTGAAATGGTGGTCCTCTGAAGCTGTGCCCCTGCCTTGGAAAAACCAGATACTGGAAGATGCAGAAGAGTGCTTGGATGAGACAGCCTGGGCAGCATGGCAAGTTACAGCCTTACCGGAAAGTCTTATGTTCCCATGTCTCCTTCAACAGCTAGTTTTGTTTCACACACAAGGCTCTGTATATTTTTTCATTAATTTAAATATCTGTCTGTTCTGCTTCATTCCTGTTTACCATTCTACAGGCATTTGTGTCAATGCCAGTGTTTTTAGCAATGGTTTTGTGTGTAATCATGGATGAAATCATTAAGTATTAACTAAGCAACGATCCATGAGGAAGTTCTTGTAGAAGCACAATCCAGTCATTACTGCTAATAACCGATGCCCAAGCATTTTAGATCAATCCTAGAAACTGTTTAAAATGTGCTCTACTAGTAGAGTGTTGTTTTAACCTTTTAAAAATGAACATTTTAGGGTTTTATTGCATTTTTGGCTCTGTGGGCTCATCTGAAGTTCCTGCCTCCTGAAACAGCACAAGAAAACTTAAAATCTCGGAATGTCAGTACAGCTTGTAAAGGACACCACCAGTAGTCTATGGAGCTGGTGGTGACTGAGTGGCTGAGGCAGATTAAAGAACACAGAACTTGACCTGATTTTTGCAACTACCACAAAGACAAATCTTTACCAAATTTGGTGGTTAATGAGTAACGTGCTTTTGTCAGGTAGTTCCTTTCAGTTGCACTTCATATCTTTCTTTCCCTCATGCTAACTCAGCATTTTATTTATTTCTTTCTTTCCGTCGTCTTAACCCATTCATGTCAGAGATAGCTTGAGCTCTCAGCAAAGTGCACCGTGTGTTTGAAGCAAAATTACAAAATGAATGAAAAATAGTTTTTTGTGCTAACCTTGTTGTTTAGCTGTGGGTTGAAGAAAAGAGAGGTGAGATGAGAGATGAGGAAAGAGCTGCTCTAGCACCTTTTGTTTCAGATCATAAAATAAGAAGATGGGTGAGGGAATGGTTGAAGGATTTAAACACTGAGAGGCAAGTACAGAAAGGATTTTATCCTATAAACCTGCATGAAATGCCTTTGAAATCTTTTGGTTTGTTTTAGCTTGGAAAAAACACTTGATTTGTAGTTGAGCTTATCCCATATTAACAGGCATGCTGACATTAACTTGAGGAAGAAAGACTGAGAATCCTCCTCTGTCTCAGGCAGGTTATTAAGATTCACAGTAAACCTTTGCAGGAAAAGAAAACAACCGTGAACAGCAGAGCTGAGTTTGCCAAAGGACTCTTGGCTGTGCCAGTGCCCTGGGGGCAGCACATTCAGGGTGGACGTGCCTGTCTGTCACCAGTGAGCATCCTGAGGGACTCAAGGGAAGCAAATTTAGGACCAGGAGATGGAAAGAAAAAAACGTGTTTATTTAGGGAGGCTATGCCACTAAAGCAATCAGTCCTCAGTCTCCAGCTCCAGGGTTCTCTACAGAGCTGCCTAAACCTATTTTCAGTGATGCCCCGCAGCTTTCCAATGCTCCCAGTCCACCAGGGCTCAAACTGCAGCAGCTGCTTATAAACATGTGAAACCAACAGGAAAGGACAAGTAACTTCCAAGGACTTAACACTGAATTTCTAAAGGTTTGGAACCTGCTTTGATTTTCCCCACGAAAAGTTGGAGAGATGCTCCTTTTCTGAGAACATTTTGGTCAAATGCTCCTGGCAGAACTGAAGGATACACAGAGTTGTGATCAGCCTGGGCAGAGTCAGAGTAATTTAAACTTTAGCGGTCTTACATAGGTAATCAAGTCCTCATGACAGTCTGGGTTTTATAAAAAGTTTTCTTTAAATTTAGAGCTAAATTCTTTAATATTTTCCTGTAAATAGCCAATCTCCTGCTACCTTTTCTAGAGCTAAGATTTTATCCTTCACGGCATTCTTATTAAATTTCAAGAGAGAATTAAATTAACAGGCATTTTTTGACAAAGCAAACATTTCTGCCTACTACTGAGACATTTATATACATGAAACTCAACATGTCATACTTTTCCTCTTGCATTAGAAAAAGCCCCCCTTCCAATGGTAACAGATGTGCACTTCCTCTAGTGCTTATCTGATAAGCTGGGACAGTTTCCACACTCATTTTACAGAGAGTCAGCTGAGGAAACATGGTCAAAGAGAAGGTGTGCAATGCAGAAGATGCATAAAATCCTGCCAGAGCCAGGTTGCCACTCAGGTTGTCCTTCCTTTCCATCATCATATAAATTTAAATTGGACACACAGCTACTCCCTAACATGTGTATATGCATGCACTCTCTACCCATACCCAGGCAGCAGGAAACACTGAGTAGGAAACTCATATGTACAGGAAAGGAGGCAGCCACACTGAGCTCCACAAGCCCCTCCACCCTAGATGCCAGAGGGTTGGATATGCAGGCCACAAGCTGGAGCACACTTGCACAGCTGTGGAGACTTAGCACTGCACCATAGAGATGTCAGGTTGTTACTGTTAATTACTAATTTGCAAGTCACAGATGGGCTGCATTTGAAAGAAGTATATTAAGTATCAAAGGTGCAACTTCTGTGGCTATCCAGTAGCCTAAAGGAGGGGAAGGATAATTAGATTAATTTTCTTCCTAGCTTTATGTGGAAAAGCTGTGGACTATTTATGAGAATACTCAAAATTATTTGGACATTATATTGCTCTCATCCTGTTTGCAATTAGAAATTAAAATGTTTGATTAATACACAAAGTGAATGTTGATCCACATAGAAACAGGAGAAAAGGGTTGGAAGTGTCTCCCTTAGTTATATAGTTCATCTTGCTGCTGTCTCAGTCAATCATACCATGAAATTATTTTCATAAAATTATCTCATTTCATCTTGGAAGGACTTAGAGGTTTTTTCTTTTCCCAGTCTTTCTGTAGGAAGGCAATTCAAGAACATAATTTTTCTTATGGCAGGAGATCGCACTGGTGCCCAGCCTAAGTTTGTCCTCAGCTCAGTATTATTCATAGACTAATAATAGGTCTGCTGACTTAAGCAGCTCTTTTTCCTGATTCCTTCCTTCCATATTGCATCCATAGAGAATGATCATCCCGGTCTGCATGTTGAGAGACTTTTCAAATCACATGTTTCAGGTCTCAGGCTTTTCCTCCCTAGCTGTCTCCCCAGTAGCTTCTCCATATCTGCCACGTATTCGGTCACTGCTCCTGCAGAGAAATCACTGCCACCTGCCATAGCACTCTGGATAACGTCTTGCCAAGGCCTGTATGGACATTAATGACTCTCTGATTCTCCTGAATACATTTTAAGCCATTCATCCCCTTTTTCCACGCATCCCTCACTTAGACACTTCTGTGGAAGCTGTGGTCAACTGCAATACTCACATTTTTCCAAACAATCCCACAATTTTTAAAATTTAACTTCTAGAAAAAATGAAAATGTCTGCTTGTAAGTCCGTGATTTTGCCATTTCTATCATTAATTTCATAATAGTTCTTAAGCTCTACTGTTCCTCGTGACCTGCCCTGCCCTGATAATTCTTTTTAATTCCACGTCATTGGAAAATGTCATCAAAATACCCTTGGTTTTCATATCAGGGTCATTAAGAAAATATTAAGCAAGATCTGTGCTGCAGATGATCCTTAAGATCCCTAAAGTATCATACTTCTTTGTTCAAGATTAACTTTTGCCATTTGGTTCATTTGATCCCATTTGGTTTATTTCCTACGTTCCTTTAAGTACTGTGGAAAGCAACATTGCTCTATACAACTGCTTCTGTGGTGCTTTATTGAAGATCAGATAGACTAGGCTGCCTGCATGTCTTCTGCATGGAAAAACAAGTTGTCAAGGGAAGACACAGAGCTATTCTGACAGTATTTTGTTCTAAGAGATCAGAAAAAAAATTGGAATCTTATGCTGAATTTTATTCTATCTGCTTCCTACAGGACTGGAAACAGCACTGCTCTCAATGGTGCCTTTTCACAGCTGTGTGAGAGCCCTTCCGCCACAGCCCACCACCCTTCCAGCAACTGCACCACCTGTGTAACACCAACCAGTGCTGCGTGAAGCGGGGACACAAAGCCCTTTAGTTTCTCTTTCCTGGCCTGATGAATCCTCATCTGTTTGCCTGCCACTCTTTCACAACACCATTTTCATACTTGTTCTCAAAACCCCCAGACATTATGTTCTGGGATGACCACGAGCTATAGTGTAGTTGCTGGGATTACATTTCTTCTGTCCTCCTTTTAAAAATAGATACCATATTTGCTGGTCTCCAGTCCTCTAATATAACCCTTGATTTTATGAGCTTCCAAAAAGCCTTTTTCTACAATTTATTTTTTTGAAATGCTGGAAAGACTTTTAGTATATCATTATAGAAAACTGAGGACTTGTATTCATCAATCTTTAGGCTATACCCAGTCTATCTTTAATCATTATCTCCACTCTGAATATATAACAGCTAATTCCTTCTATTTTTTTGTTGTATGAATCCTTATTTTTTGTTATTTTGCCCTATTTTCTTTGGGAGGTCTAACTCAATGTCGTAGATGGTCAGAACTGTACAGTGTTGCTTTAAGCTATTGAAGAATTGATGATACTAATCATCAACTAATCATGCTTGGGGAAAGCATGAGCTGGGCTCCCAATTCCCTGGCTCAAGCAAGGGTTAAAAACAGAAGGATGTCTGGAAAGATGTGGAGGTCTCACAGCTGAAAAGAGGCACAGAAGAGCACTCACAGCTCTGTACTCCCCCCTCCCCCTGAAAACCAAACCTTGATGTAAAACTGGTCCATTAAGGAATAAGGATATGTGCAAAGACTCTCTGTCAAAGGTCAGACAGCATGCCATTGTTCCATCCCATTGGGAAGGGACAAAAATGTATACTATAAATGGGTGGCTTCAGGGCAGAAAGGGTCACAGGGGGAAAACACCTCTGCCTGCTCAGGATCAGTTGGTAGACTGTGTCTCCCCTCCTCTCCTGAAAGGATGCCTTTAGGTGAGCTTTGCACCTCCAACTTTGTTGTACCAGACCTGGGACTACTCATTTCATGTATATAGATACGTGTTTGTGTATACACACATACAGCACTGACAGATGTCTGTTGCCATGCTTTCTGTAGTGACATGTATTAACACTCTGTAATTGGTCCATTATCCACCAGCAATCCTGAACCTTCTTTCCTATTGCTTCAATGAACTGTACCATTCATGAACCTAGATCATGCAAGTCCTTATTGAACACAACCAGACTTGAATTGGTAAACTGCACTATTTGTGAACCTGTACTTGTGGAAGTTCTTATTGAACTTAACGAGACATACCATGCTCACTTAACTACAATCAGAAGTTAAAGCCAGTCATACCCAGCCCCTCTGATCTCTGAGGACCAGCTGCAACCAAAGGTGGTTTACTTTCTGCTGAATTTCTATACTTTTAACGCAACACTCTTTTTTTGGAGAGTCTTGTTCTATTTCAATACTTTCCAACACCTTAGTTTTCTATATTGATCACTTCTTTCTTCCTTTCCTTATAGCCTTATTTCTTAGCCCTACTATTTCCCTTCAAATCTGCAGCTGATCTTTCCAAGGTTTTTACCTCTAGGCTGGTAGTATACATGTTTTGAACATTTCTGTCTCTGAGATGCAGAGAAATCTAAACCCCCTCTTACATGCAGGTTCTGATGCTTTCAGTTATTCTGACATCTTTAGCTAGTTCCCTCAGTTAAAATTTTGAAATTGAGAATCTTAAATCCAGAAGTTTTTCATTGTCAATACTTCTAAACTGGGATGTTGGACTTGAGATGTCCCACTAAACGATGTTGGTTTGGGAGGTGATACTAATTAGCTGCAAACCCCATGGAAGAGAGGAAAAGCAAGGCTAATGCCGTTCCCTGACTCAGGTCTGCCACTGTCCACCCCTGAATTCCCCATTTCCCTCACACAAGGAGAGGCACCAAAGTGGTAAAGCCACAGACATTTTGTGTTTATTAATGGTTTTCTTCATAGCTTACCGTGTAGGAACAAAAGCAAATAATGTCATGAATTTTTAAGGAAATGAGGCATTTAGAGGACAAGCAATTTTCTTCAGGGAAGGGCTTTGGTTTACCATGATGTTAGACATATCTCAGATCTTCGGAGACAAAAGCCCTGACTGAACCAGCCTGACCACCATGCCTTGCACTTCAGATAAACACATCCTCAAGAACAACAGGTTCAAGCTAATGTTAGACAGGGATCACAAGCTGAGTGTCAAGCACGATCAAGCTCCAGTAGAAGAGATGTACGAGGTAAGAATAAATGAACAAAAATTGTCTAAACCAGACAATGAGAAAATTAATGATAACAGTCCTTAGCACAACTGTAGTGAGGATGGGAGAAATCTATGCAGGAATAAATAGGAAAAGAAATAATGGACTTGAATTGCTGCAAGAAAGTTTTAAAACATGTTAAAATATATCTTTGATATGTGTACACTAAAAAATGGATAAGAATTGATTGGTAAGGAAATCTGCAACACCTCCACTATTGGAGTTCTCTAAAAACAGATTAAATAGATTAAAATAGCTTTTCTCAGGAGAGTTGTGGTTATCATTGATTTTGCCTTGAGGATGATAAACAGACTACATGAGCCCCAGGGAACCTCTCAGACCTATGACACCGTGGAAAAGACTGGGAAATCTAGGAAAGGTCTGGCCTTTCTTGCATTTGCTCGTTCATCCTTTCTCTAGATACAGACTCTTCACCAAGAAAGCGTATAAGCGAAACAAATTCAACTTTAGCAAATGTAATGGTTGAGGTCTTGATATCTTCTGCTTTGATGAAAAAATACAGCCTGGTGAAGGCCAAAACAAAGTTGCAGGAGCAACTCCTTTTTGTACATAGTGGCATAAATAGTTCTTTTTCACTGTGTGTGGTGCTGGAGATCATTTTGTTTCCTAAAAACTACAGGACTTACTATCTTTATCTTGGCAGGCTACAATTTTGATATTGCTCCTTGCTTCCCCTCCCTCAGTATTACCCAGATAAAAGACAAGACTTCTTTTTTTTCTGATAAATTCCCCATCAATGCCTCTATTCTTCCTCTGTCAATTAATTTTCTCAGTAATTTTAGCTGGCCTTTCTGAAATGGCCTTCATTACTATTAATCTAGGTCTTCTACAATATCTAATTACATATGGCTATCATACACACCAGTTTGTATGAAAGCCTTTTATATTTAAACTCTATAACCCAGCTCTATAATTAGAGCCATCAGATGGTTTTTCATCTCTGTCTGCCATTCATTTTACCAATACCAGTTCACCAACCTGCAGCGGTTACTGTGGCTGTTCCCTTTCTGGGCTGCAGGCCATGGTGGGACGGGGCTGGAGAGGTCCTGCCTGTGTCATCTTGCTCATCCCATCCAAAAAGGACAAGGAAATTGCAGCTTGGCCTCCCCACAGCAAAAAAAGGTGGCCCAGAACAGATATATTTTCTTCACAGGTCTCCCCATGCTGAGGTATATTTGTGCCCTGTTCTCATTCAGAGCCTTTACACTTTAATGTTTAACAAAAACATTGCCATTTCTACATTTACACTTAGGGATTTTATGAGATAGATAGTGTTTTGGGGAAGTAAAATATTTTCATCTAAAGCCATTTTATATAAAGGAGTGAAAAATTACTTTTTGCAGAAAAGGTTAATAATTTTCCAATTTTTTTTTTTTAAAGACAAACATTTCAGTATACTTTAAATTAGTTTTGCTTTTCATCTGTGAACAAGATGAAAAAATCAGTCATGGATATGCTGGTAATCTGGGGTGAGCACAAACCATCACTGAGGACAGACAGAGGAACAAAAATGGAAAGAAACTTAGAAAATTTAAACTTGTTAAAAGACATCAATTTAATACACAGAAAATAATGTTTAAGGTAGGGAAACATTAAAAGTCTTACAGAATATGGATGCTAAAAGAGTAAGTAATCAATTGTTCAGCATGGGGAAGGATAAGATGACATTGGCTTAATTTGCAGCAAAGAAGACTCAGGTTTGACTTTAGAAAAACCTTGTTAATTCTAACAATAGAAAAGTACTGTTAGAGGCTACTCAGATGGCAGGATTCCCAATGGAAAGTTTCAAGAACATATTTCCAGAATGGCTTTGGTATGTTTGGTTCTGCTTCATTATGGAAAGGTAACCTGACCCAGCCTTGTATTGCTCTGAGCTCCCTTCCCTGTATTGTTTCAAGGAGACAAAAGGGAACTTGAGAAAAACTTCCTCAAACTTTAGTTTCAGGTCAAATTGAAATTTATCTTGCATTTCTGATTAAAAGTAAAAGTCTTGGAGAGTTTTTATGAAAAACCGATTGGATTTTTTTTCCCAAAGTGTTAATGGTTATTATCTTTCAAAACCTCTAATTCTTTAATTTATTCCCAAGAAGAGAAAAAAACCCACCTCTTTATATTTCAGCATGAGAGACTTTTAACCTGGGCTGTAAGTGGAGGTGAACTTCTCCTTCTGGGTTTGGCTGCCATGTGAGCCTGGGAATGCACCACACATTCTGACTGATCAGCGAGACAAAGTGCTTTTCTCTTCGTCCTAAGACTAATACTGCAGGAAGAAAGTCTTTAGCAAATTGGATGTAGATAGCAACATCTCTTCCAGCTTGGCATCACCTCAGACAGTTCAGAAGAGACCATAAAGCCCATCACCAAAAGGAAAAAGGCAATTAGCTGGCTACCTAAAACAAACAGAGAGCTACCTCCTTCACAGCTGGAGGCACACTCCACCGCTGTGTTGGAGATGGTGTTGGGTACCATAGAGGGAAAGGTGAGAAAAATAATACCAAATTAGATCAATTCATGATTTCTTCTGCTCCCTGCAGAATAATTCCCAGGAACTGTAAGCAGCTGCCCCTGGGTGCAGGCTTCCAGATGCCGTGTGTTGCATCTTGCCACTCGGCAAGTGTATTCTTCCTCCCAGTGCCTGCTGACAGGTCTGGACCTGAGACCATCTGGCTTGCAAAGTAATGAGACCAAATGAAATGGAGCTTGAAGAATTAACATTCTTTCCTTAATCTATTAATAACCGAACAGTGTTGATTTTGGTGACAGCTAGATACTTTATTGTGAAGCAGACTGGTTAATTAGAAGCATCGTAGTGAAGGTTATATTGGATATGTGTATCCCTTCAGAGACACACATTTTTAATAAGGAGAGGTTGGTTTTGCTCACAGACTTAAACAGTCACAGAAAATGCTGTGTGTGAAAAAGAAAACAAAAGAAAAAAAAAAGACTATTTTCTCCATCTCTCTGTTACTGATATTTTACTATTCAGAAGATGTCTCTTTTTAACATGGCTACCAGCTAAAAGCTATCAGTATACAAAAGGAGGCATCAGAGACATGCAGATCTCTGCACCAGTACCAAGCCACCTCATTTTCAGGGTCCTGAGGGCCATCTTCCTAGCCTGAATAAGCACACAGACAGGCACCTTTCTTAATAAGGAAAAGCATTCCCATTTACCTAACTTAACTGTGGTCATGAGCATCTCATTGGTTCTTTTATGTGCTCCTGCCGCTGGCAGACACAAACCCCAGCCAACCCATAGGCATTTCTTAATTGTATTTAAAGAAGGTTCATATGGTTTCAAAATAGTTCAGATTAAGTCTATAGGACCTCTGGATAGATTGGAAGAAATGAAGGTTTTGCTTGATTTAATTAAATTTATTTTAAGCTGATCTAAAGCCACAGGGATACAATTTTGAATTTAGCCATCACCTTCTGGTAACTTGTTATTCTGGGAGTAGTTTGTTCACATGTCAAGGCTTTCATATTGAGGAGCTGGCTGTTAAAAATACCTCTATTTTTCTGGCACAGGTATTAACCGGTACAAGTCAATGCTTGTAAAACTGGTGGTTGTTATTTGAAATATCAGCCTTTAAGTAAATGTCTTCTCATCACTACTTTCCAAGTGAGTAAGGTACTGCGAGTGAGGGCACAATTGAGTACTTCCAGTGTTCCCTGTTGACCCCTGGTACTGCCACCTCTGATATTTTCATACCTTCTCCATCCTTGAAGACTGCACAACAGTGTCAGCTGCTCAAGTTATCTTACTACCTGTGTAAAATGACAGGTTTTTTGCTCTTAATCCTTAAACTTATGCTACTGTAATAGCCAAAAGGCCTCCTTAATAATCACTGTTGTTCACCACAAGAGACAAGCAGACACTCAGACTGGTCCTTTTCTTTTCTCCTCCATCTCGCCACTGTAATGCTTTGTCCCCTGCAGCTCCACCTCTGTACAGGCTTTGCTCTGATTTCTGCTCCCGTTGATGCTCCTCATTATCTGTAATCATTCCTTTCTCTCCACCTCTCACTTCTTCCCTCTCTTCCCAGCAGCTGTTTTTTCACCTTTCAACTCTGGCACAGAATGGTTCCAGCAGTACTAATCAGAGGAATATATTTGCATAGTCCCCACTGGCTGCTCAGATCAGGTCCAAACATTTCTGGTGGCTCTGCACCAGGTGGGCCAGTGGGTCCCAAAAAGGCAGCTGGGGCCAAGCCTGTCACAGGCTGCTTCTTCCCAGTGGTCCCTTCACCCTAGTGCTGGCATGGGCCGCATCACCCTGGGAGGGATCAGCTGGCCCCTGGCCACCTGCCCGGCACTGCTGCTGGCACTGCCATGCTGCAAAAGTGTCCTCTTGCTCAGCAAGAACTCAGCACTGGCCCTGTCAAATGGCAGTCTGCATTTAAGTAAGGGAAGATTACATTTTGATTACTAAACCCCATCAGAGAACAACTTCGGGATTTTTGTGGCATTTACCACACAAGCATCTGTTCTTTTTTCAAATGGCTGTTTGCATTGGTAAGTTCAGGTTTAATATTCCTAAATACTACTTGGTTTAGGAAGGTAAAAAATTGCTCTTCAAATTTGCAACTGTAGATCTGCTGAATTGTGCAAAATGGCTGTAGTTTTCCATGGGCTTCTTCTGCTCTCACAGGGCCAGTGGCAGCTGAGTTTATGGCCTCGTGGCCCCAGGGCTCCCTGCTGATATAAGAAGTCCCTTTTCCTCAGGAACTGGAAACAAAATGTATTTGTGATGTAATCATGATATCAACAGGTAGGGAAAGGCAATGACAGCATCACCAGAATGACAGAAAAATGTGCATTTCTCTTTCCCATCCTCTGAGTATCCCCATTTCAGCCTCCACATCTCTCCAACTTCAGGAGAAAAATGTGGGGCCAGCACTACCAACTGGATGCATCTGAAGTTAGGATCCTTTGAAAGTTTTTAGATATCTAAATAAAATACTGTCCTGATATCCAGGAAGGTTCAAACCTGCTTTATTTTACCTCTGCAGCCCTGGAAATTACGTATCCCATATAGATGTCCAAAAATTAATTTAGTGGTTTAATTTGGGTTTAAATACATTGTCCCAGGAATATCTCACTTTGATTAAGAAAATTCTGTTATTGCGATGTCTAAATAGCAGCAACAGAATGAAACCCCAGAGTATTTTATTCCAAGTGGAGGAAGTGTTCAAGGATGTACCAGAGGAGTACACTACCTGGACAAGAAAAGCAGATTTCAATAGAGCACATGTGGAAGTGGACATCAGAGTTGTTCAGCAGAAAAAAACCACTGGAGACAAAAGACTTGAAGTTTTGCATATATTTTCCTACTGTTCAGGAGACTTTACAGCTCCATCTGAAGAAGGATACTACTTGTCCATAGGTGGAATTTAATTTCTACATTTGAAGACCACACTTCCGCGTTGAACCTGAGGAAATGGAACCAGACAACCTAGCAAGTTCTGGTGAAAAGTGGGGAAAAAGCAACCAGTTTACAACTCTACCCAAGGTTTTTTGGGTACTAAGGTCTCCAGGAGATATAGAGTTGTCAGAAAAGGGCTGTGGGAGGAATCATCCACTTCCAACCTCTTTTTTTTTTCTTCTCAGAACTATAATTAAAATACTATAAAACTGTCATTTGTTTTGGAGGGTTTTGCCTGATCCTGTTTCTGGCTGTGATTTACAGCTGATATCTTGGAAGATGATGTTCCTTGTGATTTAGAGTAGTGTTAAAACTTAGCAAAGCCCATCACAAGGATCTCAGTGTAGTTACAGAGCACTTACTCTCAGCTTTTCAGCAACTGTACCGTTTGTGAAATTTTGTGTAAGTAATACCTAATCCTGCAAGTGATACTCAACGGAATAATACCACTGACAACAAAGCATCTAAGTTTAGCACCATATTTGAAGGCTGGCACACAGTCAATAATACAGTCCAAAACTGCTGCCCAGCACTTGTACAACAACAGTCACAGCTGAAGACTATTGCACACCCACCAGACATTCTACGCCTGGGAGGTGTTTCCGCAATAGTCTTGATAGTCAGTGAAAAAGCAGAGTGCAAAAAAACACCCCAGTTTCCAGATATAAAAAAGGTTTTGAGACTCCATTCAAGCTATTATAGCTGTGCTAAAACTGGCCTTGAAAATTTTAGACATGCTACTCATGGGCATGAAAAAATGTTGCGTCACATACTAAATTGAGTATTGTTGATGCATTCACAAATGGCCATGCAAAATTAGATAATTTAATGATAAAAAAAAAAAGTTAGTGAACACTGCTAAAGAATTACATGCAGTACCATCTGTTGGCTTTTTTCTTCCTCCCTCAAATCTTTGCACGTCCATTGAAGGTTACTGTTACCATCTAAGTTGCATAAACTGAGCATGAGTAAACAGAAACGATTTATTTTGTGAATTTCCAAGTTCAGAACTTGTGAACTGCAACATTTAGCCTTGTCACTGATTAAACTGTTTTATAAAGAATTTCATTAATCTTACTTCATTGCAAAAGTTATTAATTTTAGAAGATTTTTTGCTATGTGTTTTCATAGTTCAATAAAAAATGATCAAGTTAAAGTGGAGACGGATATGGAGCAGAAGGTCTGTGCCTTTAGGGACTGGCACCAGTTATTAGACACATATCTTAAAGAATCTGAAATTCCTCCTGGCAGGTGTATCATAAACAAGAAGCTGTAACTTATGGTCTGATGGTGCTGAGCTACTTGGCCATTATAATTAAACTTACATTAAAAGAACCCTCCTGCTGTTCCCCTCTCCTTCTGGAAAGGCTCGCAGTTTTCTTCAAACAATTATGACAGTATTTCTAACACCTCTGCATTAGTTTTCAGGATATAAAAAGCCACATGCTCCTTTACATGGCCAGACTGCAAATCTAGCAGAGGGGAAAGGAAGCATAGGAACAGGGAGCAGCATTCCCCATCAGAGATGGGGACTGCTGGGAAGAGCTAGGCAACAGCTAGAGTGATCTCTTCTTCCAGTTCTATTTTTAAGATAAAGTGACATAGCTACACAGCTCTCTAGCTAAAAGAAAAAAGAAAATCCAAACAAGAAAACGATGTCAGTAAGAAGCCATTGCTTTCCTGGGTTGGCCAAAGGCCCACATGCTGTATGTTTAACTCATGACACGGGGGATGGCAAAGACAAAGGTGAAGCTTCCCAGGTAGTGTGACCACTTTGGTCTCTTCCTTCAGACAATCCCAGTCTTCAGTTTCAAGCTCTCTCCCAGGCTGGCTTCCCCTTGGAGTTGTCTTCCACACACTTCCTGACTCTACCCAGGATCTGGTTCGTACCTCAGTAAATTGCTCCCTCTCCCATTCAGTTCCATTTTCATTCCTTCACCTCTTCCCTTCATCTCAGTTTTCTGCTACCTGCAGGCTCTCAGTATACTCACACATACCAGATTTTGCATATTATAAGATTGTAAGGGCATTTAAAAACTAAATTGGAATCAACCTCTACTGATCCTATGCCAAGTGAATTTTCAAATTGTAATTTGGGCAAAAGTTTGACACACATGAACAGAACTTTCTGGCTCCCTCATGCTCCCGCTTGGGGCAGTAGAAGTTTTCAGGCCCTCAAATGCATTGACTTGTGTGAGAGTGCCAGCTTTTCTGCAAACAGTTTTTGACTGGGTTCTACAAAAACAAATTTATTCTCCAAATATAAATTCACGGACACAGCACTTGCAGCTTTGCAAAGTTATAAGCAACCAAAAGACAGGCTAAAATGGGAATCCATACCAAATCTTATCTACAGCCAATGCTGGGATCTTGTTTGCAATATGAATACATGCCTGAAAGGTATCTAAATAGCATCCTGTCCACCTGCTGCTTCAAGAGGTATTCAGACTATGTCATAAAATGCCAGCAATTCCATTTCTTCTCCAGCCAAGCCTTCCAACTGTAGATTTCCAAAGTGCACAGAAATATTTATAACTAGCATTCATATTGCTAATTGAAATATTAGTAGGAGATACCAGCTGCTTCATGTATCAAAATACTGACATTCATTATTATTGGTTGGCAGAGACTTCAGGGATTTTTTAAATTGTTGTACAAATTTGAGTGTTAATGAAAGCATGCTAGTGGAGTTGAGCGAGACCCAAACATGAACTCTAACCCTTTGCTCTACCCCTGCCTTTGTAAGAGCTTTAACTGCAGAGCCAAAGCCTGGGCTGGGTTCTCTGGAAAGCAAAGGACTAGCATCATAATTTGACTTTTTCCAATTTCTTTTTCTCAGCTGTGCAGGAAGAGCATACCAGATATTTGAAAAGGTTTGTGCTATCCGTATGGCTTGGTGTGCAGATATATTAGTAAGAAGAATGAGAGAAATGGAAAAAGAAAGTTTTGGGCAGCCTTGAAAGATGTTGCTCTAAGGAAGCTTAACTCAGTCCCTTCAGGAAGAAGACGTGTTTTATCCCACGCACTGCCAGTTTGAAGTTGCATGCCATTTTCTTAATTGCATATTCAAATGATTAAGAAGCACTGCTGCTAGCATTATGATCACAAGTGAAATTAATATAGGCTCTCACTGATTTTGGAATGACTTGGAAAATTATTACATGTGTAACATTACATGTATATTAAATAAGAAAATACTGACCATTTAGACATTTTACACAATATAGGAACAGCAGGTGCAATTTCATTATTCTCTTCACGCAGCCTGATAACTCTTATAATCCTCCTTCTTGGAAAGACTGACTATATAATTGTTATCAGTCTTGTGGTAGCAATCTTGCCTAACTAGGAGGATACATTACAGTTTAGATGTCCCTGTCCTAGGCATTGTACAAACAGAAAGAAAAAGTGGATCCATGACAAACAGAAATTACAATCTTAGTCTAAGACTAAAGTCAGTAGGTGGCAAGGTAAAGAAAAAGTAATGTTTCTGTTATAGTGTATATTAGAAGCTGAATTGCCTGTTACCATGACTTACCATGCTACAATTTCAGAACTGATTTTACCTGAGAAGTTTGTTAACTTTTCATTGTATCAATCCAGACATTTATGCTATGTACTCATCATAGTGATGCCCAGGAGAGTTGGAGGCTCATGACGGCTTTAGTAGCCAGCCTTTGGATAAATACATGGAGGAGCACTACACAATGAAAAAGCAGAGATTTCATTCTCCACATCCTATTAGTTTAACACTTAAATGGTGATAGACTGTCACTCAAGTGTGACATTAGAGGGACTATAAGACACTCATGGCTCAGAATCCCTTAGAAGGAGGTAGAGGATTACTGGCTAATCCTCCTTTACTGGAAACTTAACAAAAATCCAGTAGATCATATCAAATAACCTAGTTATCTTGTGTCTTTGACTGAACTATCTCTTTTGCTGTATTAGGACAAGGCACACAATGGACACAGCATCTCTGATCCTGCCTTTCCTCCAGTTTTGCTGCATTAGATCCTTGTGCTGTGTTTTTGGCATTGTTTCCAATGAAATAACACAAGTGAGAAAGCAAAGGTCTTAAAGCTCCAGAGATACTGGAGTGAACTCTGCTGATGGTGGAACTCCCCTCCTGGGCTCCTCTCCAGGGATCCGTGTAAGTGGGCTCTGTTGCACACCAGCTGAGTGCTAGAGCTGACTGGAATGTTTCAGCCACACAATTTTGCCTGAAAACCTGTATTTGTCAAAAAAAAGCACTCAGAGGGAAAGCATAGTTTCACTGAAAAAGATGTTTCAGGTTTTAGATAGAATTTTTAACTGGAAAGGAAGCTTCTCTCCCCAGAACTGGTCATCTAAAGCATAGAAACCATGATTCCCTTCCCTGCTCTACCTGAAGTACACAGAGTATTTCAGCCTTCATTCCCCACTCTCTTGTTTAACATCCTCAATCCTAGTAATTGATTATTGCAGGCTGGGTCAGTTTATTATTCTTCAGTGTTTGGAGTGTTTCTTATTTTGTCCTGCAATGAAAGGGTGTCTTTTTTGCAGCCAGAATATCTATCTGCTGACAAACCTTACTGAGACTGTCAAAACTGTACCATCAGCTTTTATCTTCACAGCACATAGGAAGGCCTTAGGAAAAAATACTGGGTTTTTAAGGTGGAGAGGGCACAGAATCTTGCTAGTTATGTCTGTCCAAAGCCACTGAGGAGGTCTGTAATTGGAGTAGTATTTCCTACGTTCTCTAGCTATTAGGCCATTGTAAGCCACAAAATTTACATAGAGATGTACAAAGATCTCCAGTAACTCTAGATCCATTTATTTCAAATGAACTTAAGAACTCAATAGCCCTGGCTCAAGCGCTTTGGCTGGACTACCCATTGCCGAGCATAAATGACTTGAAATCAAGAGCTACTTTATCTCCACTTGCAGACCTCTGCAAGTAGTTCCTGAAATCATGAAGGCAATATGATTCTTCTTTCTGAGAACACAGAAGCTTTGGTTGTCTTGTTACTTTATTCCCTCTCATCTTTTCTAGTTGCCCTTAAGTTAATTAAAGTTAATTAAAAATCTGATTTGAAGATCGGAGACAAAATTCAGTAATCTTTTAATTGCTGTTGAAACATCTGCATAGGCGTTTCCACTTTCACTTAAGCTGGTTTCATTTTTAATAATATCTTGTCTGGAGAACGAAGTTAGCAGACACTTTGTTAGCAAAACAGCAGCTTAACAGCTGGGGAAGGCGGATCATCAGCTGCCTGTTGCTATACAGTCTGTCTCTGGCTGTTTTGTTTTTCAAGTATCATGCCTTCATATTATGCCTTTTAGGAATATTTCTAAGACAAGCTTCATCATGTTGGATTAAATCAAACCCTGACAGTTTTTTCTGACTATATGTAACCGCATATTATTAATTAACTATAAGGTATGAGAGCTCTGACAGTTTCTGAAATGGAAGAGAGCAAGTTCCTTAGGGCTAGAGGCTAAGAATTTCCATCTGCAAAGACATACACGTCTGGGTAGTGCTGTGCTTTTGTACTTTTTGTTTCATTTTGCAGTATCAAATACTGCATCCCAGCTGTATAATCCAATTCATGTTACTGGACCAAATAACTATAGACATAGGACGCTGCTTAGGTTTAAATGCAGCGTGTAGAGGAGATGAGCATACAAAATAGCAACAAAACACAGAGCACAGAACAAGAAAACAGATATGGAAAAATAAGACGGAACAATCTTGACATATGATCGGCTCCCCTTCTTCTCCCTCACTGCAGGATAAGCTCTGCCTTTGCTGCTTGCAGCAAGTGGGATCAGAGCTCTGCTGCTCCAGAGATACTCTGACTGCATCCCCTGCCTCCTGCTATCTTATTGGGTCATTGTCATTATGGAATTTAACCTGCTGTCTCACCTGGGATTCTTTTGCCATGACTTAAACTCATTGCTGTTTTCTTCTTTGGATGTTAATTTACTACTGTGTGATACTTCACTTGCTGTAGGAAGAAACTGTCAGAAATCAAAGATTTTAGGCTCACAACTTATCAGCCCTCCCTATAGCTCTAAAGTGTGATTACATATTCTGCCCCAGGTTAGCCATGGATGCTGCTTTTACGAGGTTTGCAATGGCTCTTGTAGCAGTGTCACCATTGGTAGACAGTGCCAGTGCTGTGTTTTGCAATCACGGGTAGATATTTTCAAACACGTCTCTCCAATATTGATAATGCATCACCGATTAGTCTGAACAGAAGCTCATACTCCCAGCTGCACTGATTCAGTACTGTACCACTGTGCATTTCAGAGCCATGGCTTTTGCTGTTGCCTTTGTTGTGTTTTTTTTCATCCAGGCATTCTCCATAGACCAGTTGTTACAGTTAAAGTCTTGCTCAAATTGTGGCAATTCCAAAGAATTCAAAAGAATCATTTAAAAACAATCTGTAGGGCTTGTACGTCTTGTGAGAATATGTGGGTCTTGAACGACCAAAGGAAATCTTTACCTTAGGAAAAGATAAGATTTATTTCAAGAGCATTAACATTAGAAATCTTGAACACGTTTTAAAATATCACACTCACTGAACTCTTAATCACATTTGAACATGTAATGATGATGCCAATATTTTGTAAGTTATTATAAAAATAAATTTCTTCAGAGATCTGCAGAGTAACCATTGACAACCAAAGTTTCATCCTATTGAGTTCATTGCATCAGTTTGGGAAGAAAATTTTTCCAGGCAATCATGTCTCAAATGCACTCGCTAATTATCTATTAATATTAAAGGCAAACAGTTGCAAATCCTGCAGGATAATTTTACCCCTTGTGCATTCTCTCTATAGTAGATCCATTACTCTGATGCAATTAAGATCTCTGAATTTTTGCAATGATTTATTAACAGTAATTTGTAATGCAGCAATTGTATGGTGCCTCAATGAACTGTACCTATAGTAAAGATATTGCTAGGTTTCAGAACTTTTATTCCAAGATTAATAGAAGAGAGAGGTTGTGGCAGACAGAGCCAGGATACTGTAATCATGTGTTATTAGTTGCACCTTTAAAAATACAGAAGGTACAAATGATTTGTGGGAAGAGCAGCATCAAAGTTTGTATACAAGATACTTCATACACCAGAATATGGCCAGTAGTCTTTTAAACATGCTTCTGCCAAAGACAGGAATTCCCACACGCTCCTATTACATACCAGGTTTAAAAGTAATTTATAAATGTTTAGACAATGTAGAACAGGCAAGAAATTAATTAAATCATCCTTCAATAGACACACAGAGATAGGAGTTTCCATCTGGTACAGCCCAGTGGTTCCCACTGCAGTGAACTGATAGTGCATATGGTTTCTTTTGGCAAACAGTTCACTTTTTAGAACTTTTCCTTCCAAGCATGGGGGAGGG